>JANIIK010007711.1:0-25000 GCA_027704905.1 Muraenolepis orangiensis
TCAGCTCCCAGCCCGGTTAGTTCAGCTCCCAGCCCGGTTAGGTTCAGCTCCCAGCCCGGTTAGTTCAGCTCCCAGCCCGGTTAGGTTCAGCTCCCAGCCCGGTTAGTTCAGCTCCCAGCCCGGTTAGTTCAGCTCCCAGCCCGGTTAGTTCAGCTCCCAGCCCGGTTAGGTTCAGCTCCCAGCCCGGTTAGTTCAGCTCCCAGCCCGGTTAGGTTCAGCTCCCAGCCCGGTTAGTTCAGCTCCCAGCCCGGTTAGTTCAGCTCCCAGCCCGGTTAGTTCAGCTCCCAGCCCGGTTAGTTCAGCTCCCAGCCCGGTTAGTTCAGCTCCCAGCCCGGTTAGTTCAGCTCCCAGCCCGGTTAGTTCAGCTCCCAGCCCGGTTAGTTCAGCTCCCAGCCCGGTTAGTTCAGCTCCCAGCCCGGTTAGTTCAGCTCCCAGCCCGGTTAGTTCAGCTCCCAGCCCGGTTAGTTCAGCTCCCAGCCCGGTTAGTTCAGCTCCCAGCCCGGTTAGGTTCAGCTCCCAGCCCGGTTAGTTCAGCTCCCAGCCCGGTTAGTTCAGCTCCCAGCCCGGTTAGTTCAGCTCCCAGCCCGGTTAGTTCAGCTCCCAGCCCGGTTAGGTTCAGCTCCCAGCCCGGTTAGTTCAGCTCCCAGCCCGGTTAGTTCAGCTCCCAGCCCGGTTAGTTCAGCTCCCAGCCCGGTTAGTTCAGCTCCCAGCCCGGTTAGGTTCAGCTCCCAGCCCGGTTAGTTCAGCTCCCAGCCCGGTTAGTTCAGCTCCCAGCCCGGTTAGTTCAGCTCCCAGCCCGGTTAGTTCAGCTCCCAGCCCGGTTAGTTCAGCTCCCAGCCCGGTTAGGTTCAGCTCCCAGCCCGGTTAGTTCAGCTCCCAGCCCGGTTAGTTCAGCTCCCAGCCCGGTTAGTTCAGCTCCCAGCCCGGTTAGTTCAGCTCCCAGCCCGGTTAGTTCAGCTCCCAGCCCGGTTAGTTCAGCTCCCAGCCCGGTTAGTTCAGCTCCCAGCCCGGTTAGTTCAGCTCCCAGCCCGGTTAGTTCAGCTCCCAGCCCGGTTAGTTCAGCTCCCAGCCCGGTTAGTTCAGCTCCCAGCCCGGTTAGTTCAGCTCCCAGCCCGGTTAGTTCAGCTCCCAGCCCGGTTAGTTCAGCTCCCAGCCCGGTTAGTTCAGCTCCCAGCCCGGTTAGTTCAGCTCCCAGCCCGGTTAGTTCAGCTCCCAGCCCGGTTAGTTCAGCTCCCAGCCCGGTTAGTTCAGCTCCCAGCCCGGTTAGTTCAGCTCCCAGCCCGGTTAGTTCAGCTCCCAGCCCGGTTAGTTCAGCTCCCAGCCCGGTTAGGTTCAGCTCCCAGCCCGGTTAGTTCAGCTCCCAGCCCGGTTAGGTTCAGCTCCCAGCCCGGTTAGTTCAGCTCCCAGCCCGGTTAGTTCAGCTCCCAGCCCGGTTAGGTTCAGCTCCCAGCCCGGTTAGTTCAGCTCCCAGCCCGGTTAGTTCAGCTCCCAGCCCGGTTAGGTTCAGCTCCCAGCCCGGTTAGTTCAGCTCCCAGCCCGGTTAGTTCAGCTCCCAGCCCGGTTAGTTCAGCTCCCAGCCCGGTTAGTTCAGCTCCCAGCCCGGTTAGTTCAGCTCCCAGCCCGGTTAGTTCAGCTCCCAGCCCGGTTAGTTCAGCTCCCAGCCCGGTTAGGTTCAGCTCCCAGCCCGGTTAGTTCAGCTCCCAGCCCGGTTAGTTCAGCTCCCAGCCCGGTTAGTTCAGCTCCCAGCCCGGTTAGTTCAGCTCCCAGCCCGGTTAGTTCAGCTCCCAGCCCGGTTAGTTCAGCTCCCAGCCCGGTTAGTTCAGCTCCCAGCCCGGTTAGTTCAGCTCCCAGCCCGGTTAGGTTCAGCTCCCAGCCCGGTTAGTTCAGCTCCCAGCCCGGTTAGTTCAGCTCCCAGCCCGGTTAGTTCAGCTCCCAGCCCGGTTAGTTCAGCTCCCAGCCCGGTTAGGTTCAGCTCCCAGCCCGGTTAGTTCAGCTCCCAGCCCGGTTAGTTCAGCTCCCAGCCCGGTTAGTTCAGCTCCCAGCCCGGTTAGTTCAGCTCCCAGCCCGGTTAGTTCAGCTCCCAGCCCGGTTAGTTCAGCTCCCAGCCCGGTTAGTTCAGCTCCCAGCCCGGTTAGTTCAGCTCCCAGCCGGTTAGTTCAGCTCCCAGCCCGGTTAGGTTCAGCTCCCAGCCCGGTTAGTTCAGCTCCCAGCCCGGTTAGTTCAGCTCCCAGCCCGGTTAGTTCAGCTCCCAGCCCGGTTAGTTCAGCTCCCAGCCCGGTTAGTTCAGCTCCCAGCCCGGTTAGGTTCAGCTCCCAGCCCGGTTAGTTCAGCTCCCAGCCCGGTTAGTTCAGCTCCCAGCCCGGTTAGTTCAGCTCCCAGCCCGGTTAGTTCAGCTCCCAGCCCGGTTAGTTCAGCTCCCAGCCCGGTTAGTTCAGCTCCCAGCCCGGTTAGTTCAGCTCCCAGCCCGGTTAGTTCAGCTCCCAGCCCGGTTAGTTCAGCTCCCAGCCCGGTTAGTTCAGCTCCCAGCCCGGTTAGTTCAGCTCCCAGCCCGGTTAGGTTCAGCTCCCAGCCCGGTTAGTTCAGCTCCCAGCCCGGTTAGGTTCAGCTCCCAGCCCGGTTAGTTCAGCTCCCAGCCCGGTTAGTTCAGCTCCCAGCCCGGTTAGTTCAGCTCCCAGCCCGGTTAGTTCAGCTCCCAGCCCGGTTAGTTCAGCTCCCAGCCCGGTTAGGTTCAGCTCCCAGCCCGGTTAGTTCAGCTCCCAGCCCGGTTAGGTTCAGCTCCCAGCCCGGTTAGTTCAGCTCCCAGCCCGTTAGTTCAGCTCCCAGCCCGGTTAGTTCAGCTCCCAGCCCGGTTAGTTCAGCTCCCAGCCCGGTTAGTTCAGCTCCCAGCCCGGTTAGGTTCAGCTCCCAGCCCGGTTAGTTCAGCTCCCAGCCCGGTTAGTTCAGCTCCCAGCCCGGTTAGTTCAGCTCCCAGCCCGGTTAGGTTCAGCTCCCAGCCCGGTTAGTTCAGCTCCCAGCCCGGTTAGTTCAGCTCCCAGCCCGGTTAGTTCAGCTCCCAGCCCGGTTAGTTCAGCTCCCAGCCCGGTTAGTTCAGCTCCCAGCCCGGTTAGTTCAGCTCCCAGCCCGTTAGTCAGCTCCCAGCCCGGTTAGTTCAGCTCCCAGCCCGGTTAGTTCAGCTCCCAGCCCGGTTAGTTCAGCTCCCAGCCCGGTTAGGTTCAGCTCCCAGCCCGGTTAGTTCAGCTCCCAGCCCGGTTAGTTCAGCTCCCAGCCCGGTTAGTTCAGCTCCCAGCCCGGTTAGTTCAGCTCCCAGCCCGGTTAGGTTCAGCTCCCAGCCCGGTTAGTTCAGCTCCCAGCCCGGTTAGTTCAGCTCCCAGCCCGGTTAGTTCAGCTCCCAGCCCGGTTAGGTTCAGCTCCCAGCCCGGTTAGTTCAGCTCCCAGCCCGGTTAGTTCAGCTCCCAGCCCGGTTAGTTCAGCTCCCAGCCCGGTTAGTTCAGCTCCCAGCCCGGTTAGTTCAGCTCCCAGCCCGGTTAGTTCAGCTCCCAGCCCGGTTAGTCAGCTCCAGCCGGTTAGTTCAGCTCCCAGCCCGGTTAGTTCAGCTCCCAGCCCGGTTAGTTCAGCTCCCAGCCCGGTTAGGTTCAGCTCCCAGCCCGGTTAGTTCAGCTCCCAGCCCGGTTAGTTCAGCTCCCAGCCCGGTTAGTTCAGCTCCCAGCCCGGTTAGTTCAGCTCCCAGCCCGGTTAGTTCAGCTCCCAGCCCGGTTAGTTCAGCTCCCAGCCCGGTTAGTTCAGCTCCCAGCCCGGTTAGTTCAGCTCCCAGCCCGGTTAGTTCAGCTCCCAGCCCGGTTAGTTCAGCTCCCAGCCCGGTTAGGTTCAGCTCCCAGCCCGGTTAGTTCAGCTCCCAGCCCGGTTAGTTCAGCTCCCAGCCCGGTTAGTTCAGCTCCAGCCCGGTTAGGTTCAGCTCCCAGCCCGGTTAGGTTCAGCTCCCAGCCCGGTTAGTTCAGCTCCCAGCCCGGTTAGTTCAGCTCCCAGCCCGGTTAGTTCAGCTCCCAGCCCGGTTAGTTCAGCTCCCAGCCCGGTTAGTTCAGCTCCCAGCCCGGTTAGTTCAGCTCCCAGCCCGGTTAGTTCAGCTCCCAGCCCGGTTAGTTCAGCTCCCAGCCCGGTTAGGTTCAGCTCCCAGCCCGGTTAGTTCAGCTCCCAGCCCGGTTAGTTCAGCTCCCAGCCCGGTTAGTTCAGCTCCCAGCCCGGTTAGGTTCAGCTCCCAGCCCGGTTAGTTCAGCTCCCAGCCCGGTTAGTTCAGCTCCCAGCCCGGTTAGTTCAGCTCCCAGCCCGGTTAGGTTCAGCTCCCAGCCCGGTTAGTTCAGCTCCCAGCCCGGTTAGTTCAGCTCCCAGCCCGGTTAGTTCAGCTCCCAGCCCGGTTAGTTCAGCTCCCAGCCCGGTTAGTTCAGCTCCCAGCCCGGTTAGTTCAGCTCCCAGCCCGGTTAGGTTCAGCTCCCAGCCCGGTTAGGTTCAGCTCCCAGCCCGGTTAGTTCAGCTCCCAGCCCGGTTAGTTCAGCTCCCAGCCCGGTTAGTTCAGCTCCCAGCCCGGTTAGGTTCAGCTCCCAGCCCGGTTAGTTCAGCTCCCAGCCCGGTTAGGTTCAGCTCCCAGCCCGGTTAGTTCAGCTCCCAGCCCGGTTAGTTCAGCTCCCAGCCCGGTTAGTTCAGCTCCCAGCCCGGTTAGTTCAGCTCCCAGCCCGGTTAGTTCAGCTCCCAGCCCGGTTAGTTCAGCTCCCAGCCCGGTTAGTTCAGCTCCCAGCCCGGTTAGTTCAGCTCCCAGCCCGGTTAGTTCAGCTCCCAGCCCGGTTAGTTCAGCTCCCAGCCCGGTTAGTTCAGCTCCCAGCCCGGTTAGGTTCAGCTCCCAGCCCGGTTAGTTCAGCTCCCAGCCCGGTTAGTTCAGCTCCCAGCCCGGTTAGTTCAGCTCCCAGCCCGGTTAGTTCAGCTCCCAGCCCGGTTAGTTCAGCTCCCAGCCCGGTTAGTTCAGCTCCCAGCCCGGTTAGTTCAGCTCCCAGCCCGGTTAGTTCAGCTCCCAGCCCGGTTAGGTTCAGCTCCCAGCCCGGTTAGTTCAGCTCCCAGCCCGGTTAGTTCAGCTCCCAGCCCGGTTAGTTCAGCTCCCAGCCCGGTTAGTTCAGCTCCCAGCCCGGTTAGTTCAGCTCCCAGCCCGGTTAGGTTCAGCTCCCAGCCCGGTTAGTTCAGCTCCCAGCCCGGTTAGTTCAGCTCCCAGCCCGGTTAGTTCAGCTCCCAGCCCGGTTAGTTCAGCTCCCAGCCCGGTTAGTTCAGCTCCCAGCCCGGTTAGTTCAGCTCCCAGCCCGGTTAGGTTCAGCTCCCAGCCCGGTTAGTTCAGCTCCCAGCCCGGTTAGTTCAGCTCCCAGCCCGGTTAGTTCAGCTCCCAGCCCGGTTAGTTCAGCTCCCAGCCCGGTTAGTTCAGCTCCCAGCCCGGTTAGTTCAGCTCCCAGCCCGGTTAGTTCAGCTCCCAGCCCGGTTAGGTTCAGCTCCCAGCCCGGTTAGTTCAGCTCCCAGCCCGGTTAGTTCAGCTCCCAGCCCGGTTAGTTCAGCTCCCAGCCCGGTTAGTTCAGCTCCCAGCCCGGTTAGTTCAGCTCCCAGCCCGGTTAGTTCAGCTCCCAGCCCGGTTAGTTCAGCTCCCAGCCCGGTTAGTTCAGCTCCCAGCCCGGTTAGTTCAGCTCCCAGCCCGGTTAGTTCAGCTCCCAGCCCGGTTAGTTCAGCTCCCAGCCCGGTTAGTTCAGCTCCCAGCCCGGTTAGTTCAGCTCCCAGCCCGGTTAGTTCAGCTCCCAGCCCGGTTAGGTTCAGCTCCCAGCCCGGTTAGTTCAGCTCCCAGCCCGGTTAGTTCAGCTCCCAGCCCGGTTAGTTCAGCTCCCAGCCCGGTTAGTTCAGCTCCCAGCCCGGTTAGTTCAGCTCCCAGCCCGGTTAGTTCAGCTCCCAGCCCGGTTAGTTCAGCTCCCAGCCCGGTTAGTTCAGCTCCCAGCCCGGTTAGTTCAGCTCCCAGCCCGGTTAGTTCAGCTCCCAGCCCGGTTAGGTTCAGCTCCCAGCCCGGTTAGGTTCAGCTCCCAGCCCGGTTAGTTCAGCTCCCAGCCCGGTTAGTTCAGCTCCCAGCCCGGTTAGTTCAGCTCCCAGCCCGGTTAGTTCAGCTCCCAGCCCGGTTAGTTCAGCTCCCAGCCCGGTTAGTTCAGCTCCCAGCCCGGTTAGTTCAGCTCCCAGCCCGGTTAGGTTCAGCTCCCAGCCCGGTTAGTTCAGCTCCCAGCCCGGTTAGTTCAGCTCCCAGCCCGGTTAGTTCAGCTCCCAGCCCGGTTAGTTCAGCTCCCAGCCCGGTTAGGTTCAGCTCCCAGCCCGGTTAGTTCAGCTCCCAGCCCGGTTAGTTCAGCTCCCAGCCCGGTTAGGTTCAGCTCCCAGCCCGGTTAGTTCAGCTCCCAGCCCGGTTAGTTCAGCTCCCAGCCCGGTTAGTTCAGCTCCCAGCCCGGTTAGTTCAGCTCCCAGCCCGGTTAGTTCAGCTCCCAGCCCGGTTAGTTCAGCTCCCAGCCCGGTTAGTTCAGCTCCCAGCCCGGTTAGGTTCAGCTCCCAGCCCGGTTAGTTCAGCTCCCAGCCCGGTTAGGTTCAGCTCCCAGCCCGGTTAGTTCAGCTCCCAGCCCGGTTAGTTCAGCTCCCAGCCCGGTTAGTTCAGCTCCCAGCCCGGTTAGGTTCAGCTCCCAGCCCGGTTAGTTCAGCTCCCAGCCCGGTTAGTTCAGCTCCCAGCCCGGTTAGGTTCAGCTCCCAGCCCGGTTAGTTCAGCTCCCAGCCCGGTTAGTTCAGCTCCCAGCCCGGTTAGTTCAGCTCCCAGCCCGGTTAGTTCAGCTCCCAGCCCGGTTAGGTTCAGCTCCCAGCCCGGTTAGGTTCAGCTCCCAGCCCGGTTAGTTCAGCTCCCAGCCCGGTTAGTTCAGCTCCCAGCCCGGTTAGGTTCAGCTCCCAGCCCGGTTAGTTCAGCTCCCAGCCCGGTTAGTTCAGCTCCCAGCCCGGTTAGTTCAGCTCCCAGCCCGGTTAGTTCAGCTCCCAGCCCGGTTAGGTTCAGCTCCCAGCCCGGTTAGTTCAGCTCCCAGCCCGGTTAGTTCAGCTCCCAGCCCGGTTAGTTCAGCTCCCAGCCCGGTTAGGTTCAGCTCCCAGCCCGGTTAGTTCAGCTCCCAGCCCGGTTAGTTCAGCTCCCAGCCCGGTTAGTTCAGCTCCCAGCCCGGTTAGTTCAGCTCCCAGCCCGGTTAGTTCAGCTCCCAGCCCGGTTAGTTCAGCTCCCAGCCCGGTTAGTTCAGCTCCCAGCCCGGTTAGTTCAGCTCCCAGCCCGGTTAGGTTCAGCTCCCAGCCCGGTTAGTTCAGCTCCCAGCCCGGTTAGTTCAGCTCCCAGCCCGGTTAGTTCAGCTCCCAGCCCGGTTAGTTCAGCTCCCAGCCCGGTTAGTTCAGCTCCCAGCCCGGTTAGTTCAGCTCCCAGCCCGGTTAGGTTCAGCTCCCAGCCCGGTTAGTTCAGCTCCCAGCCCGGTTAGTTCAGCTCCCAGCCCGGTTAGTTCAGCTCCCAGCCCGGTTAGGTTCAGCTCCCAGCCCGGTTAGTTCAGCTCCCAGCCCGGTTAGTTCAGCTCCCAGCCCGGTTAGTTCAGCTCCCAGCCCGGTTAGTTCAGCTCCCAGCCCGGTTAGTTCAGCTCCCAGCCCGGTTAGTTCAGCTCCCAGCCCGGTTAGTTCAGCTCCCAGCCCGGTTAGTTCAGCTCCCAGCCCGGTTAGTTCAGCTCCCAGCCCGGTTAGTTCAGCTCCCAGCCCGGTTAGTTCAGCTCCCAGCCCGGTTAGTTCAGCTCCCAGCCCGGTTAGGTTCAGCTCCCAGCCCGGTTAGTTCAGCTCCCAGCCCGGTTAGTTCAGCTCCCAGCCCGGTTAGTTCAGCTCCCAGCCCGGTTAGTTCAGCTCCCAGCCCGGTTAGTTCAGCTCCCAGCCCGGTTAGTTCAGCTCCCAGCCCGGTTAGTTCAGCTCCCAGCCCGGTTAGTTCAGCTCCCAGCCCGGTTAGGTTCAGCTCCCAGCCCGGTTAGTTCAGCTCCCAGCCCGGTTAGTTCAGCTCCCAGCCCGGTTAGGTTCAGCTCCCAGCCCGGTTAGTTCAGCTCCCAGCCCGGTTAGTTCAGCTCCCAGCCCGGTTAGTTCAGCTCCCAGCCCGGTTAGTTCAGCTCCCAGCCCGGTTAGTTCAGCTCCCAGCCCGGTTAGTTCAGCTCCCAGCCCGGTTAGTTCAGCTCCCAGCCCGGTTAGTTCAGCTCCCAGCCCGGTTAGTTCAGCTCCCAGCCCGGTTAGTTCAGCTCCCAGCCCGGTTAGTTCAGCTCCCAGCCCGGTTAGGTTCAGCTCCCAGCCCGGTTAGTTCAGCTCCCAGCCCGGTTAGTTCAGCTCCCAGCCCGGTTAGTTCAGCTCCCAGCCCGGTTAGTTCAGCTCCCAGCCCGGTTAGTTCAGCTCCCAGCCCGGTTAGTTCAGCTCCCAGCCCGGTTAGTTCAGCTCCCAGCCCGGTTAGTTCAGCTCCCAGCCCGGTTAGTTCAGCTCCCAGCCCGGTTAGTTCAGCTCCCAGCCCGGTTAGTTCAGCTCCCAGCCCGGTTAGTTCAGCTCCCAGCCCGGTTAGTTCAGCTCCCAGCCCGGTTAGTTCAGCTCCCAGCCCGGTTAGTTCAGCTCCCAGCCCGGTTAGTTCAGCTCCCAGCCCGGTTAGTTCAGCTCCCAGCCCGGTTAGGTTCAGCTCCCAGCCCGGTTAGTTCAGCTCCCAGCCCGGTTAGTTCAGCTCCCAGCCCGGTTAGTTCAGCTCCCAGCCCGGTTAGTTCAGCTCCCAGCCCGGTTAGTTCAGCTCCCAGCCCGGTTAGTTCAGCTCCCAGCCCGGTTAGTTCAGCTCCCAGCCCGGTTAGGTTCAGCTCCCAGCCCGGTTAGTTCAGCTCCCAGCCCGGTTAGTTCAGCTCCCAGCCCGGTTAGTTCAGCTCCCAGCCCGGTTAGTTCAGCTCCCAGCCCGGTTAGTTCAGCTCCCAGCCCGGTTAGTTCAGCTCCCAGCCCGGTTAGTTCAGCTCCCAGCCCGGTTAGTTCAGCTCCCAGCCCGGTTAGTTCAGCTCCCAGCCCGGTTAGTTCAGCTCCCAGCCCGGTTAGTTCAGCTCCCAGCCCGGTTAGTTCAGCTCCCAGCCCGGTTAGGTTCAGCTCCCAGCCCGGTTAGTTCAGCTCCCAGCCCGGTTAGGTTCAGCTCCCAGCCCGGTTAGTTCAGCTCCCAGCCCGGTTAGTTCAGCTCCCAGCCCGGTTAGTTCAGCTCCCAGCCCGGTTAGTTCAGCTCCCAGCCCGGTTAGTTCAGCTCCCAGCCCGGTTAGTTCAGCTCCCAGCCCGGTTAGTTCAGCTCCCAGCCCGGTTAGTTCAGCTCCCAGCCCGGTTAGGTTCAGCTCCCAGCCCGGTTAGTTCAGCTCCCAGCCCGGTTAGTTCAGCTCCCAGCCCGGTTAGTTCAGCTCCCAGCCCGGTTAGTTCAGCTCCCAGCCCGGTTAGTTCAGCTCCCAGCCCGGTTAGTTCAGCTCCCAGCCCGGTTAGTTCAGCTCCCAGCCCGGTTAGTTCAGCTCCCAGCCCGGTTAGTTCAGCTCCCAGCCCGGTTAGTTCAGCTCCCAGCCCGGTTAGTTCAGCTCCCAGCCCGGTTAGTTCAGCTCCCAGCCCGGTTAGTTCAGCTCCCAGCCCGGTTAGTTCAGCTCCCAGCCCGGTTAGTTCAGCTCCCAGCCCGGTTAGGTTCAGCTCCCAGCCCGGTTAGTTCAGCTCCCAGCCCGGTTAGTTCAGCTCCCAGCCCGGTTAGTTCAGCTCCCAGCCCGGTTAGTTCAGCTCCCAGCCCGGTTAGTTCAGCTCCCAGCCCGGTTAGTTCAGCTCCCAGCCCGGTTAGTTCAGCTCCCAGCCCGGTTAGTTCAGCTCCCAGCCCGGTTAGGTTCAGCTCCCAGCCCGGTTAGTTCAGCTCCCAGCCCGGTTAGTTCAGCTCCCAGCCCGGTTAGTTCAGCTCCCAGCCCGGTTAGTTCAGCTCCCAGCCCGGTTAGTTCAGCTCCCAGCCCGGTTAGGTTCAGCTCCCAGCCCGGTTAGTTCAGCTCCCAGCCCGGTTAGTTCAGCTCCCAGCCCGGTTAGGTTCAGCTCCCAGCCCGGTTAGGTTCAGCTCCCAGCCCGGTTAGTTCAGCTCCCAGCCCGGTTAGTTCAGCTCCCAGCCCGGTTAGTTCAGCTCCCAGCCCGGTTAGTTCAGCTCCCAGCCCGGTTAGTTCAGCTCCCAGCCCGGTTAGTTCAGCTCCCAGCCCGGTTAGGTTCAGCTCCCAGCCCGGTTAGTTCAGCTCCCAGCCCGGTTAGTTCAGCTCCCAGCCCGGTTAGTTCAGCTCCCAGCCCGGTTAGTTCAGCTCCCAGCCCGGTTAGTTCAGCTCCCAGCCCGGTTAGTTCAGCTCCCAGCCCGGTTAGGTTCAGCTCCCAGCCCGGTTAGTTCAGCTCCAGCCGGTTAGTCAGCTCCCAGCCCGGTTAGTTCAGCTCCCAGCCCGGTTAGTTCAGCTCCCAGCCCGGTTAGTTCAGCTCCCAGCCCGGTTAGGTTCAGCTCCCAGCCCGGTTAGTTCAGCTCCCAGCCCGGTTAGTTCAGCTCCCAGCCCGGTTAGGTTCAGCTCCCAGCCCGGTTAGTTCAGCTCCCAGCCCGGTTAGTTCAGCTCCCAGCCCGGTTAGTTCAGCTCCCAGCCCGGTTAGGTTCAGCTCCCAGCCCGGTTAGTTCAGCTCCCAGCCCGGTTAGTTCAGCTCCCAGCCCGGTTAGTTCAGCTCCCAGCCCGGTTAGGTTCAGCTCCCAGCCCGGTTAGTTCAGCTCCCAGCCCGGTTAGGTTCAGCTCCCAGCCCGGTTAGTTCAGCTCCCAGCCCGGTTAGGTTCAGCTCCCAGCCCGGTTAGTTCAGCTCCCAGCCCGGTTAGTTCAGCTCCCAGCCCGGTTAGGTTCAGCTCCCAGCCCGGTTAGTTCAGCTCCCAGCCCGGTTAGTTCAGCTCCCAGCCCGGTTAGTTCAGCTCCCAGCCCGGTTAGTTCAGCTCCCAGCCCGGTTAGTTCAGCTCCCAGCCCGGTTAGTTCAGCTCCCAGCCCGGTTAGTTCAGCTCCCAGCCCGGTTAGTTCAGCTCCCAGCCCGGTTAGTTCAGCTCCCAGCCCGGTTAGTTCAGCTCCCAGCCCGGTTAGTTCAGCTCCCAGCCCGGTTAGTTCAGCTCCCAGCCCGGTTAGTTCAGCTCCCAGCCCGGTTAGTTCAGCTCCCAGCCCGGTTAGTTCAGCTCCCAGCCCGGTTAGTTCAGCTCCCAGCCCGGTTAGTTCAGCTCCCAGCCCGGTTAGTTCAGCTCCCAGCCCGGTTAGTTCAGCTCCCAGCCCGGTTAGGTTCAGCTCCCAGCCCGGTTAGTTCAGCTCCCAGCCCGGTTAGTTCAGCTCCCAGCCCGGTTAGTTCAGCTCCCAGCCCGGTTAGTTCAGCTCCCAGCCCGGTTAGTTCAGCTCCCAGCCCGGTTAGTTCAGCTCCCAGCCCGGTTAGTTCAGCTCCCAGCCCGGTTAGTTCAGCTCCCAGCCCGGTTAGGTTCAGCTCCCAGCCCGGTTAGTTCAGCTCCCAGCCCGGTTAGTTCAGCTCCCAGCCCGGTTAGTTCAGCTCCCAGCCCGGTTAGTTCAGCTCCCAGCCCGGTTAGTTCAGCTCCCAGCCCGGTTAGTTCAGCTCCCAGCCCGGTTAGTTCAGCTCCCAGCCCGGTTAGTTCAGCTCCCAGCCCGGTTAGTTCAGCTCCCAGCCCGGTTAGTTCAGCTCCCAGCCCGGTTAGTTCAGCTCCCAGCCCGGTTAGTTCAGCTCCCAGCCCGGTTAGGTTCAGCTCCCAGCCCGGTTAGTTCAGCTCCCAGCCCGGTTAGTTCAGCTCCCAGCCCGGTTAGTTCAGCTCCCAGCCCGGTTAGTTCAGCTCCCAGCCCGGTTAGTTCAGCTCCCAGCCCGGTTAGTTCAGCTCCCAGCCCGGTTAGTTCAGCTCCCAGCCCGGTTAGGTTCAGCTCCCAGCCCGGTTAGTTCAGCTCCCAGCCCGGTTAGGTTCAGCTCCCAGCCCGGTTAGTTCAGCTCCCAGCCCGGTTAGTTCAGCTCCCAGCCCGGTTAGTTCAGCTCCCAGCCCGGTTAGTTCAGCTCCCAGCCCGGTTAGTTCAGCTCCCAGCCCGGTTAGTTCAGCTCCCAGCCCGGTTAGTTCAGCTCCCAGCCCGGTTAGGTTCAGCTCCCAGCCCGGTTAGGTTCAGCTCCCAGCCCGGTTAGTTCAGCTCCCAGCCCGGTTAGTTCAGCTCCCAGCCCGGTTAGTTCAGCTCCCAGCCCGGTTAGGTTCAGCTCCCAGCCCGGTTAGGTTCAGCTCCCAGCCCGGTTAGTTCAGCTCCCAGCCCGGTTAGTTCAGCTCCCAGCCCGGTTAGGTTCAGCTCCCAGCCCGGTTAGTTCAGCTCCCAGCCCGGTTAGGTTCAGCTCCCAGCCCGGTTAGTTCAGCTCCCAGCCCGGTTAGTTCAGCTCCCAGCCCGGTTAGTTCAGCTCCCAGCCCGGTTAGGTTCAGCTCCCAGCCCGGTTAGTTCAGCTCCCAGCCCGGTTAGGTTCAGCTCCCAGCCCGGTTAGTTCAGCTCCCAGCCCGGTTAGGTTCAGCTCCCAGCCCGGTTAGTTCAGCTCCCAGCCCGGTTAGGTTCAGCTCCCAGCCCGGTTAGTTCAGCTCCCAGCCCGGTTAGTTCAGCTCCCAGCCCGGTTAGTTCAGCTCCCAGCCCGGTTAGTTCAGCTCCCAGCCCGGTTAGTTCAGCTCCCAGCCCGGTTAGGTTCAGCTCCCAGCCCGGTTAGTTCAGCTCCCAGCCCGGTTAGTTCAGCTCCCAGCCCGGTTAGTTCAGCTCCCAGCCCGGTTAGTTCAGCTCCCAGCCCGGTTAGTTCAGCTCCCAGCCCGGTTAGGTTCAGCTCCCAGCCCGGTTAGTTCAGCTCCCAGCCCGGTTAGGTTCAGCTCCCAGCCCGGTTAGGTTCAGCTCCCAGCCCGGTTAGGTTCAGCTCCCAGCCCGGTTAGTTCAGCTCCCAGCCCGGTTAGTTCAGCTCCCAGCCCGGTTAGTTCAGCTCCCAGCCCGGTTAGTTCAGCTCCCAGCCCGGTTAGTTCAGCTCCCAGCCCGGTTAAGTTCAGCTCCCAGCCCGGTTAGTTCAGCTCCCAGCCCGGTTAGGTTCATAACTGATCAGGTCCTGTTCTGTTCTGCCAGTATGTTCCATTTAAAGGGAGTCTTCAGTACATCCTGCATTAAAGCTGGTGATGTTTTGGCTCAATGGTTAGCACTGTAGCCCGGTTCAAACCCAGTTTGGGCTATTAGGTGTGGGGTGTATCCCTACTGGTAATACTGCTACCGTCCTCACTTCAACATTCTCACCTGTCACCTTTCCTTACCCTCAATTGCACATTGTTTTGTTTTATTAACTGGATTCAACGGTTGCCCGATTGGTTGGTTGCTAATTAGCGATGATAGATTCAGATTCAGATTCAGATTCAGATTCAGATAACTTTATTAATCCCGAGGGAAATTAAGGTGCAACAGTTGACACAGAGGGAATAAATGCACACACAAAATACTAATACCTAAGCTAAAAAACAAAACAACAACTAACTAAATAAAACTATTATAAACAAAAATAATTCTAAATGAAGTCTAAATGTATTGATAAATGAAGATAAATTTACAGTATTATTACAGTAATACGTAGGTATATACAATACACAACAATACGTATAGTGCAAATTGGCAGTAATAATATATTAATAAATAACTCAACTGAAAAGTGACATGTGAAAAGTGAAAAGTGAAAAGTTCGGATTTGAAATAGAATTTACAGTGCAAAGTACAATGAGATGATTACAGTGCGTTGACCAAAAAATAATAATAATAAGATAGTGTGTGTGATGGAGGGATCTACATATGACCTCTGGTCCTGTTCTTCTGTCAGGGCAGCGTTGAGGACGGGGTTGTCTTGGTGGTTGAGGGCTTCAGGTTTGAGAGTTCAGAGGAGCCCTGGTTCAACACAGCTGATGGATGAGAGGTATTTTTGTTATGGACCTCACCACATCAGTAAGCTTCATGGTCCCATAGATTTTTGTGTGAATTTTATAAAAAAATGTTTAAAAAAAAAGTTCTTTGTTATTTATTATAGTTTAAATAGTGTCATCCATTAGAATATTTTGACAAGACATATTTGTGTTTCCCTGTTAATTGTACCAGTGTTGATGTGTTATGTATATTAACATTGCGATTGAAATACATGAACATGTATTGATAATGTCATCTTTTTATATATCTGTAATGCAAGAGTTCTGTTAATCGAAGAATAGAAGAACAAAATGACATTGTTGTTTATGTTGTGGATGTGTGAGTAAAAGGGTTCAATTGTTCAGAAATGTATTTTCTTTGGCCCCGTGCTTCACCTTTAGATATGTCCCGGCTGAGCCTTATGGCCGGCTGAGCCTTATAGCCCTGGCTGAGCCTTATGACCCGGCTGAGCCTTATGGCCCTGGCTGAGCCTTATGACCCGGCTGAGCCTAATGACCGGCTGAGCCTTATGGCCCTGGCTGAGCCTTATGACCCGGCTGAGCCTTATGACCGCCTGAGCCTTATGGCCCGGCTGAGCCTTATGGCCGGCTGAGACTTATGGCCCGGCTGAGCCTTATGGCCCTGGCTGAGCCTCATGACCCGGCTGAGCCTTATGACCCGGCTGAGCCTTATGGCCCTGGCTGAGTCTTATGACCCGGCTGAGCCTTATGGCCCGGCTGAGCCTTATGGCCCGGCTGAGCCTTATGACCCGGCTGAGCCTTATGGCCCGGCTGAGCCTTATGACCCGGCTGAGCCTTATGGCCCACCTGAGCCTTATGGCTGAGCCTTATGGCCCGGCTGAGCCTTATGGCCTGCCTGAGCCTTATGGCTGAGCCTTATGACCCGCCTGAGCCTTATGGCCCGGCTGTGCCTTATGGCCCGCCTGAGCCTTATGGCTGAGCCTTATGGCTTGGCTGAGCCTTATGGCCCAGCTGAGCCTTATGGCTGAGCCTCATGGCCCCAGCTGTGCCTTATGGCCTGCCTGAGCCTTATGACCCGGCTGAGCCTTATGACCCGGCTGAGCCTTATGGCCCACCTGAGCCTTATGGCCCGGCTGAGCCTTATGGCCTGCCTGAGCCTTATGGCTGAGCCTTATGACCCGCCTGAGCCTTATGGCCCGGCTGTGCCTTATGGCCCGCCTGAGCCTTATGGCTGAGCCTTATGGCTCGGCTGAGCCTTATGGCCCAGCTGAGCCTTATGGCTGAGCCTCATGGCCCCAGCTGTGCCTTATGGCCTGCCTGAGCCTTATGACCCGGCTGAGCCTTATGGCCCGGCTGAGCCTTATGGCCCTGGCTGAGCCTTATGGCTGAGACCTCATGGCCCCGGCTGTGCCTTATGGTCCTGCTGAGCCTTATGACCCGGCTGAGCCCTCAGGTCAAGTCAAGTTTATTGTATGTAAGTATAAAGCAGTGAGTGAAAATCGTATGTGCAATACCCGACGACAGACAGCAGTTATAAAAATAAGATACAAAACTGTATAAAGTTAAATATATAAAAGTAAAAATGCAATTTATAAAATGCAATGTATCGGCACAGAAAAAGCCCAATATGTATATATAAATCAATGTAATAAAATGTGCATTGTTATATGCTATACGCCCTTGTTCAGCAGCCTGATGGCCTGAGTGTGGAAGCTATCTGAGTCTATTTGATACCACTTGATACTGCGGTATCGCCTGCCTGACGGTAACAGTGAGTACAGTTCGTGGCTGGTGGGCATTGTCTTTATGACGCGTTTGGCCTTGGCCACACACCGCTGGTTGTAAATATCCAGGAGGGAGGGGAGCTCACCTCCAACGATATACTGGGCCGTCCGCACCACCCTTTGAAGCGCTCTGCGCTCGAGTGCGGTGCAGTTCCCGTACCAGGCGGTGATACACCCTGTAAGAACACTCTCGATTGTCCCGGTATAGAATGTTCTCAGGATGTGGGGGCCCATGCTGAATTTCCTCAGACGCTTGAGGAAATACAGGCGTTGTTTGGCCCTTTTCATGTGGTGGAGATATAGAGATCCAACGTTATTTAGATGAACTCCATGGTTTACACTGACACTCATGTGCATCTCTGATCATCCCTGATTTTGCTATTTAGTCATATTTCCATGGACACTTTAATAAATCAATCAGCTGCACAATTTGTGTCACTATTGTGTGTAAAGCACATGCTCCGCCATTAAGAAATAGATGACTTTCAAACCACAGTCTGACAAACTCCAAACTCCTGACAAACCCCACCAGCACCACCACCTCCTACTCCACCACCAGCACCACCTCTTCCTCCTCTTCCTCTCCATAGTGGAGCTGAGATGCCTGCCTGGTCCTCAGAAGTCGGTGTCCTGGGGCCTCTGTGTGGTGCTGGAGCACAGGGGCCCCGGGGCCTCTGTGTGGTGCTGGAACACAGGGGCCCCGGGGCCTCTGTGTGGTGCTGGAACACAGGGGCCCCGGGCCTCTGTGTGGTGCTGGAGCACAGGGGCCCCGGGGCCTCTGTGTGGTGCTGGAACACAGGGACCCCGGGCCTCTGTGTGGTGCTGGAGCACAGGGGCCCCGGGCCTCTGTGTGGTGCTGGAACACAGGGACCCCGGGGCCTCTGTGTGGTGCTGGAACACAGGGGCCCCGGGGCCTCTGTGTGGTGCTGGAACACAGGGTCCCCGGGCCTCTGTGTGGTGCTGGAGCACAGGGGCCCCGGGCCTCTGTGTGGTGCTGGAACACAGGGACCCCGGGGCCTCTGTGTGGTGCTGGAACACAGGGACCCCGGGGCCTCTGTGTGGTGCTGGAACACAGGGACCCCGGGGCCTCTGTGTGGTGCTGGAACACAGGGACCCCGGGGCCTCTGTGTGGTGCTGGAACACAGGGACCGCAATTTCTTTTAATCACAAAAAAATGGCTATGGAAGTGAAGGCGAAGCAGCAGTGGTCCATGGAGGAAACAAACCACAGTCTGACAAACTCCAAACTCCTGACAAACCCCACCAGCACCACCACCTCCTACTCCACCACCAGCACCACCTCTTCCTCCTCTTCCTCTCCATAGTGGAGCTGAGATGCCTGCCTGGTCCTCAGAAGTCGGTGTCCTGGGGCCTCTGTGTGGTGCTGGAACACAGGGGCCCCGGGCCTCTGTGTGGTGCTGGAGCACAGGGGCCCCGGGGCCTCTGTGTGGTGCTGGAACACAGGGACCCCGGGCCTCTGTGTGGTGCTGGAGCACAGGGGCCCCGGGCCTCTGTGTGGTGCTGGAACACAGGGGCCCCGGGGCCTCTGTGTGGTGCTGGAACACAGGGGCCCCGGGCCTCTGTGTGGTGCTGGAGCACAGGGGCCCCGGGCCTCTGTGTGGTGCTGGAACACAGGGACCCCGGGGCCTCTGTGTGGTGCTGGAACACAGGGACCCCGGGGCCTCTGTGTGGTGCTGGAACACAGGGACCCCGGGGCCTCTGTGTGGTGCTGGAACACAGGGACCCCGGGGCCTCTGTGTGGTGCTGGAACACAGGGACCCCGGGGCCTCTGTGTGGTGCTGGAACACAGGGGCCCCGGGGCCTCTGTGTGGTGCTGGAACACAGGGACCGCAATTTATTTTAATCACAAAAAAATGGCTATGGAAGTGAAGGCGAAGCAGCAGTGGTCCATGGAGGAAACAAACGGCCTCCTTCATGGTGGTCCTCCTTCATGGTGGTCCTCCACAGAAGGTCACAATAAACTAGAGGAGCTTCTAGAACAACACCGCTATTAGAAAAACTACAGCGCGAGATGTCTTCAGCAGGACGACAGAACCGAGGAGCTAATCGATAACAAACTGGATAATACGCTGCTGTCACTCTGGTCCTGGTAAGTTTTACTTTATAAATCTTTCCCTGTGTTGCCAACAGCTTTGCATTTCTAAGTTGTTTAGGGAGCTACTCATTTCTCACATCAATGTTATGTTCGTATCATCAGAAATTAGTAGCTATGATTGCTAGACTTCTGTTAGCCGCTAGCATAGCCTTGATAACAATAGCTAATGTCAGGATGCTACTTTATAAAAACAGTGAAGTGTAGTGGAGACATGTTTTAATGGACTTTTCTCTTGTTTTAGTTGTTTATGGAGACATATTTCAATGCACTTTTCTCTTGTTTTAGTTGTTTATGGAGTCGTCTTCCCTGGACGATGTCGATGCGGAGCTGCCGCCCCACTGGGCTGCAGCTCAGGAGCCCCTCAGAGCTTTATTGACATTGACTTATTGCACTGCACTCTACACTTTTACATTTTGTGATTACTGTATATTGTGTATTGTACACATTTCTAAATATAACTGTCTGCTTCATTGTGCTTTATCAACCGAGAAACATAATACAAGATGACAGTTTTGAAGAAGAAAAGGCCAATGGTCCCTTCTGTTGAAGTTGTCCCGGTTACGGTGGGTGACAGGGGGCGGGGCCAAGGCACAGGCTTTAGTGGCGCACCCACACACCTGTCGGCAATTGCTGATTATGATAATCACCGCACCTGGGGGTATATATACCCTGGCGTCCCTTTACCCCTTGGCTAGATCGTACGTCGTTCTCCCTGGACACCGTACCAGCCCTCCGGTCATTATAATTACCTGTCTACTACCTGCCGGTACTCCGCTGATCGACCTCCCGATATCCAGACCCCTGGCCTGTCCCCGACCGTTCTACTATGGTGTTTACGCAATAAAGCCTCACGTTACCGCTTCCCTGTGTCTTTGGTCTGCGTTCTGGGTCCTACCAACACTACACCCTGACAGAAGTACTCCATTAATGCAGCTCTAACGTAAACGCGTCCATGGCACTAAAGACGAGCAGCTTAACGCGTTGTACCAGCCGTGTTTGTATTCCAATGTAGCCTCAAAGCCATGTTTCCGCCACTGTTCTTACTGTGGTTCTCTCTGTGAAAATGTCGGTGGAAACGCAAACCGCTTCTTAGACGGTTCGCCAGTTGAACCAACTGTGAATCGGCTCTAGCACCAGCCCAGAGCTAGAACTAGGCTTGCGCTGGTGAAACGAGGCATGTGTGGGGCTGGAACACAGGGACCCCGGGGCCTCTGTGTGGTGCTGGAGCACAGGGGCCCCGGGGCCTCTGTGTGGTGCTGGAGCACAGGGGCCCCGGGGCCTCTGTGGTGCTGGAGCACAGGGGCCCCGGGGCCTCTGTGTGGTGCTGGAGCACAGGGGCCCCGGGGCCTCTCTGGACCCCATCAGCAGAGCAGCAGCAGGGCATCCAAGGCCTCCCCTTTGGTTTTGAGACTGAGCCAATTAGAGAGAAAGATAGCATCTGCTGTGAGAGGAGGACAATTACTTGTTGAGTGTGTTTGTGTGTATGTGTTTGTGTGTATGTGTTTGTGTGTGTGTGTTTGTGTGTGTGTGTGTGTGTGTGTGTGTGTGTTTGTGTGTGTGTTTGTGTGTGTGTGTGTGTGTGTGTGTGTGTGTTGGAGGGAGAGAGATAGAGAGAGATAGAGAGGGAGAGGGGGAGAGAGAGAGAGAGAGATAGAGAAGAGAGAGGGGGAGAGAGAGAGAGAGAGAGAGAGGGGGAGAGAGAGAGGGAGAGGGGGAGAGAGAGAGAGAGAGAGAAGAGAGAGAGAGGGAGAGGAGGAGAGAGAGAGAGGGAGAGAGAGAGAGAGAAGAGAGAGAGAGGGAGAGGAGGAGAGAGAGAGAGAGAGTCTCCATGGTTATATTGAAGAGCTGTCTAGTGGATACTCCAGAGCTGCAGAGGTCAGCAGATGAAGCTCTTCAATATGAGAGGAGAGTTTTTATTTATTCATGTTCCCTGGTAAGGCCCTCCGCAGTTGTATTTATATGTATATAAATATGTGTTGTTCATAGATTGAACAGTGAATGAGAAAATGATACTATTACCCCCACATTACTGACACCAAGTTGGATTGTTCTTTGATGGTTCTTTGATGAGCCGTCCTACGCTAAGTGTCCTACGCTAAGTGTCCTACGCTAAGTGTCCTACGCTAAGTGTCCTACGCTAAGTGTCCTACGCTAAGTGTCCTACGCTAAGTGTTCTAAACCCTGGCCAACCCATTTGTCACGGCTACGGTGGTTGGCAGGGGGGCGTGGTCTAGCCACGTGCGCTAGCGGCGCACACACGCCCCTGTCAACAAACAATCACGTTGGTTGGCAGGGGGCGTGGCCAAGCCACGTGCGCTGGACACACACCTGGACACAATCTCCCCGTGTAATTTGTTTATCACCTCACCTGGGGTATATATACGTTGTCTTTCCTTTACCCCAGCGTGAGGTCGTTACTCTACTATGCACGTAGTTCTCCCGTCTGGTACCCATCGCCTGCCAACTACCTGCCGGTACTCCGCACCCGATACCCCCGGTCCAGACTCCTTCCCCTGTCCCGGACTACCTGCCGGTCAACTGCCTGCCGGTACTCCGCGGATCGTCCTCCCCGTGTACCCCTTGTGTGTTTTGGGGAAATAAAGCTGTCTCGTATCACTCCACCTGTCCAACCCACTCCCTCTCTCGTGACACCATTCTCACCTTTCGCACATACAGTTCAGATTCAGATGTGGTTTATTTGTGTAACAGAAGTATACGATTTACAAATTGGAAAAATTACTAATGATTACAATAACTAAAAAGGAATACGCAAATGTAAATATTTGAGTTTGTCCCATAAACAAAACCTGAAAGAAGCTTCTAGGGGAAACAAGTGTGAGCCTCACTCAGGTAGATGGAGACCGGGGCTCAGTCGTATGGACCCTCATCACTTCATCTCTTTGTCTCCCCGTGTGTTGTGGGAGTCTCTTTGTCTCCCCGTGTGTTGTGGGAGTCTCTTTGTCTCCCCGTGTGTTGTGGGGAGTCTCTTTCCATCCTCTCCTAGGGATAATTGTAGTAACTGTAGCGGTGGCGTCCACCAATTCTGAAGTCCTCCTCCTCCTCCTCCTCCTCCTCCTCCTCCTCTTCCTCCTCATGGTCCTCATTATCATCATCATCATCATCATCTCTGTTGTAGAGATCTGAGATCAACGCAGCTGGAGAATCATTCCCTTTTATTCTGTGGGGGTTCTGAGGTTCTTGGAGTCCTTCTTGGGTCCGATGGGGAAACAATCCCACAGCTTTTGGGAGCTCGCTGGGAGAGCGGGCCTGATGGGTGTGGTCCGGTACCTGAGCTGTCGGAGAGGAAGAGAGGCCTTCCTCACAGACCCTGGTTGTTAAGAGGTCAGCCCATAGAGTAGAAGTACTAACTGAATACAGAGGACCACCGTTCACGTGGTCCTGCGTCACCTGGTGGTCCAGTCCAAATAGAGCCCACACAATAGTGTGAATCTACCGTATGTTAAACACAAGCCTACTGACTCCACTGCATCCCCTAGTAATTCAAGCAGAATTCAGTGAACTTGGGGGCAGCAGTGTGTCAGGAGGTACCTCTACCTCTCAGGAGGTACCTCTACCTCTCAGGAGGTACCTCTACCTCTCAGGAGGAACCTCTACCTCTCAGGAGGTACCTCTACCTCTCAGGAGGAACCTCTACCTCTCAGGAGGTAGAGCGGGTTGTCTGACAACTGGAAGGTTGCTGGTTCCATCCCCCGGCTCTTCCTCCTAGTCGAGTGTGGAGATGTCCCTGAGCAAGACACCCTGACCCTGACTGCTCCCGACCAGCTGGCTTGATGACACCGAGGACGATGAAGGAGTGTATGAATGACATGTGTGTATGAATGGGTGAATGAATGAGTGTGTGGATGTGTGTATGCAGTCCATTTCATAACTTGGTGGTCAAACCAAAGGGGATCCACCAGCATCAGAGCCCCACAAAGCCCCAGTCTAGGGCCTTATCTTTAGCCCTGTAACACATGTGGGATCAGGATCACGCATCATAAAGACATTACCCACCAGCCACCAACTGTACTCACTGTTACCGTCAGGCAGGCGATACCTCAGTATCAAGTGGTATCAAACAGACTCAGATAGCTTCCACAGTCAGGCCATCAGGCTGCTGAACAAGGGCGTATAGCATATAACAATGTATATTTTATTACATTGATTTATATATACATATTGCTCTTTTCTGTGCCGATATATTGCATTTTATAAATTGCATTTTTATTTGTATTTTTTTACTTTTATTCTATTCAGTTTTATTATATTTTTATTATATTTTGATCTTATTATCTTTATAACTGTTGTCTGTCATCGGGTATTGCACATTGCACGTATTGCACGGGGATTTGAACCCACTGCTTTATACTGTAAACTGTGAAGTGACAATAAACTGGACTTGACTTGACTTGGATGAGAGCCGGTTGTGGCCAGTGTTCTGTACTGCATTGGGTGGGTATAGTTCTGTGTGTGTGTATTGGTCGCGTGTATTTGTATTTGTATTTGTATTTGCAACGCAACTCTGGACGCTCGCTGCTGATGGGAGGCTGGTGGACGGGTAGATGTGAAAAAACACATGACATAGGACAGAGAATGGAGGGAGGAAACTGGAATAGATTGATCTGGTAACAAGCGGTGGAGGGGAACAGCGGCAGTCTAGCTCAGGAGGTAGAGCGGTCGCCTCACAACCGGAAGGTTGCTGGTTCGATCCCCGGCTCCTCCTAGCAAAAACTGTCGAGGTGTCCTTGAGGAAGACCCTAACCCTAACTGCTCCCCGGGCGCTGTATGAATAGCTGCCCACTGCTCCTAATACTAGGATGGGTTAAATGCAGAGAACACGTTTCACTGTATGTCTTCATGTATGTGACCAATAAAGAGGATTCAATCCTCACCATTTGTTGTTGTTGAACAGATGGAGAGAGGTTAGAGAGGAGAGAGGAGCCTCCAGACCTCAGAACACTTCCTCCTCCTCCTCACAACTTGTAACAAACGGCCTCTCTTTACAAACAGCCTCTCCTTACAAACGGCCTCTCTTTACAAACTTAGAAACGGCCTATCTTTACAAACAGCCTCTCTTTACAAACGGCCTCTCTTTACAAATAGCCTCTCTTTACAAACGGCCTCTCTTTACAAACTTAGAAACGGCCTATCTTTACAAACGGCCTCACTTTACAAATAGCCTCTCTTTACAAACAGCCTCTCTTCACAAACAGCCATTCCTTACAAACGGCCTCTCTTCACAAACGGCCTCTCCTTACAAACGGCCTCTCTTCACAAACGGCCTCTCTTCACAAACAGCCTCTCCTTACAAACGGCCTCTCTTCACAAACGGCCTCTCTTCACAAACGGCCTCTCCTTACAAACGGCCTCTCTTCACAAACAGCCTCTCCTTACAAACGGCTTCTCTTACAAACGGCCTCCTTACAAACGGCTTCTCTTTACAAACAGCCTCTCTTTACAAACAGCCTCTCTTTACAAACGGCCTCACTTTACAAAGGCCTTTCTTTACAAACAACCTCTCCTTACAAACGGCCTCTCTTTACAAACGGCCTCTCTTTACAAACGGCCTCTCCTTACAAATGGCCTCTCTTTACAAACGGCCTCTCCTTACAAACGGCCTCTCTTTACAAACAGCCTCTCTTTACAAACGGCCTCTTCTTACAAACGGCCTCTCTTTACAAACGGCCTCTCTTTACAAACAGCCTCTCCTTACAAACGGCCTCTCTTTACAAATGGCCTCTCTTTACAAACGGCCTCTCTTTACAAACGGCCTCTTCTGCCAAACGGCCTCTCTTTTCAAACAGCCTCTCTTTACAAACTGCCTATTCTTACAAACGGCCTCTCTTTTCAAACAGCCTCTCTTTACAAACGGCCTCTTCTTACAAACGGCCTCTCTTTACAAACGGCCTCTCCTTACAAACAGCCTCTCTTTACAAACGGCCTCTCTTTACAAATGGCCTCTCTTTACAAATGGCCTCTCCTTACAAACAGCCTCTCTTTTCAAACAGCCTATCTTTACAAACGGCCTCTCTTTACAAACGGCTTCTCTTTACAAACGGCCTCTCTTTTTACAAACAGCCTCTCTTTACAAACGGCCTCACTTTACAAAGGCCTTTCTTTACAAACAACCTCTCCTTACAAATGGCCTCTCTTTACAAATGGCCTCTCTTTACAAACTACCTCTCTTTACAAATGGCCTCTCCTTACAAACGGCCTCTCTTTACAAACGGCCTCTCTTTACAAACGGCCTCTTCTTACAAACGGCCTCTCTTTACAAACGGCCTCTCTTTACAAACGGCCTCTCCTTACAAATGGCCTCTCTTTACAAACGGCCTCTCTTTACAAACGGCCTCTCTTTACAAACGGCCTCTCCTTACAAACGGCCTCTCTTTACAAACGGCCTCTCTTTACAAACGGCCTCTCCTTACAAACGGCCTCTCTTTACAAATGGCCTCTCTTTACAAACGGCCTCTCCTTACAAACGGCCTCTCTTTACAAATGGCCTCTCTTTACAAACGGCCTCTCCTTACAAATGGCCTCTCTTTACAAACGGCCTCTCTTTACAAACGGCCTCTCCTTACAAACGGCCTCTCTTTACAAACGGCCTCTCTTTACAAACGGCCTCTCTTTTCAAATAGCCTCTCTTTACAAACGGCCTCTTCTTACAAACGGCCTCTCTTCACAAACAGCCTCTCTTTACAAACGGCCTCTCTTTACAAACGGCCTCTCCTTACAAATGGCCTCTTCTTACAAAAGGCCTCTCTTTTCAAACAGCCTCTCTTTACAAACGGCCTCTTCTTACAAACGGCCTCTCTTTTCAAACGGCCTCTCTTTACAGACGGCCTCTTCTTACAAACGGCCTCTCTTTACAAATGGCCTCTCTTTACAAACAACCTCTCTTTACAAACGGCCTCTCTTTACAAACAGCCTCTCTTTACAAACGGCCTCTTCTTACAAACGGCCTCTCTTTACAAACAGCCTCTCTTTACAAACAGCCTCTTCTTACAAACAGCCTCTCTTTACAAACAGCCTCTCTTTACAAACGGCCTCTCTTTACAAACAGCCTCTCTTT
>JANIIK010007712.1:0-12500 GCA_027704905.1 Muraenolepis orangiensis
TAGTAGCTCCTCACGTTGTTGCAGTAGAAGGCGTAGAACACGGCGGGGACGTAGCATCCCAGGAGGCCCACGGCCGTTCCCCCGTAGTCCAGCGCCATCCAGCGCCGGCTAGTCTTCTCTGAGCGGTGGCAGTGGAACACGTGGTAGCCCACCGAGCATAGCATACACAGCTAGGAGAGACAAGAGACTTTAGCCGGTAGCCGAGCATTTTTTTATTTTAATTTTAACTACTTATTTTATCCCGAGGGAAATTACTTCTCTGCATTTTGACCCATCCTAGTGTTAGGAGCAGTGGGCAGCCATTAGTACAGCGCCCGGGGAGCAGTGTAGGGGGTGCCTTGCTCAAGGGCACTTAGGCAGTAACATGGTGTTTCCGGGTCTTGAACCGGCGACCTTGCGGCTCCCAAGCCAAGTCCTTATCCACTGAGCTACTGCCCCCCCCCCATACACAGCTAGGAGAGACAAGAGACTTTAGCCTGTAGCCTAGCATACACAGCTAAGAGAGACAATATACATTAGCCTGTAGCCTAGCATACATAGCTAGGAGAGACAAGTCACTTTAGCCTTTGGCTGGTTGTGATTGGTTAACAGACGGAAGGGGCTGGTTGTGCTTGGTTAACAGACAGAAGGGGGGGGGTTGTGATTGGTTAACAGACAGAAGGGGGGGTTGTGATTGGTTAACAGACAGAAGGGGGGGTTGTGATTGGTTAACAGACAGAAGGGGGGGTTGTGATTGGTTAACAGACAGAAGGGGGGGTTGTGATTGGTTAACAGACAGAAGGGGGGGTTGTGATTGGTTAACAGACAGAAGGGGGGGTTGTGATTGGTTAACAGACAGAAGGGGGGGTTGTGATTGGTTAACAGACAGAAGGGGGGGTTGTGATTGGTTAACAGACAGAAGGGGGGGGTTGTGATTGGTTAACAAACAGAAGGTGGGGGTTGTGATTGGTTAACAGACAGAAGGGGGGGTTGTGATTGGTTAACAGACAGAAGGGGGGGGTTGTGATTGGTTAACAGACAGAAGGTGGGGGTTGTGATTGGTTTACAGACAGAAGGTGGGGGTTGTGATTGGTTAACAGACAGAAGGGGGGGTTGTGATTGGTTAACAGACAGAAGGTGGGGGTTGTGATTGGTTAACAGACAGAATGGGGGGGTTGTGATTGGTTAACAGACGGAAGGGGGGGGTTGTGATTGGTTAACAGACAGAAGGGGGGGGTTGTGATTGGTTAACAGACAGAATGGGGGGGTTGTGATTGGTTAACAGACAGAAGGGGGGGGTTGTGATTGGTTAACAGACGGAAGGGGGGGGGTTGTGATTGGTTAACAGACAGAATGGGGGGGTTGTGATTGGTTAACAGACAGAAGGGGGGGGGTTGTGATTGGTTAACAGACGGAATGGGGGGGTTGTGATTGGTTAACAGACGGAAGGGGGGGGGTTGTGATTGGTTAACAGACAGAATGGGGGGGTTGTGATTGGTTAACAGACAGAAGGGGGGGGGGGTTGTGATTGGTTAACAGACGGAAGGGGGGGGTTGTGATTGGTTAACAGACAGAAGGGGGGGGGGTTGTGATTGGTTAACAGACGGAAGGGGGGGGGGGGGGTTGTGATTTGTTAACAGATGGAAGTGGGTTCTGATTGGTCCACCTGGAAGCAGAAGATGCAGATGCAGTAGATGACAAAGTCCTCCCTGGACGCTCCGATAGCGGGCAGCACGGCGGCCATGTTGTACGCCCCCAGCAGGAAGAAGAGCAGGAAGCCCAGCAGGTGGCTCCACATGTTCACTGTCTCATTGGACAGGATGAAGAGGCTGGGTCACATGACAGGAAGTCAATTTATGACCAAACTCAAACATTACACAGGAAGTAGTAGCGGAAGTGTGTAGAGCTGTGATTGTGTGTAGAGCTGTGATTGCCTGTAGTGGTAGTAGTAGCTGTAGTGGTAGCGGTAGCGGTAGTAGTAGTGGTAGCGGTAGCGGTAGCTGTAGTGGTAGTGGTAGTGGTAGCTGTAGTAGTGGTAGCGGTAGCTGTGGTAGCTGTGGTAGTGGTAGCTGTAGTGGTAGCTGTAGTAGTGGTAGCTGTAGTGGTAGCGGTAGTGTAGCGGTAGTGGTAGCGGTAGTGGTAGCTGTAGTAGTGGTAGCTGTAGTAGTGGTAGGTGGGTTAGCTGTAGTAGTGGTAGCTGTAGCGGTAGCTGTAGTAGCGATAGTGGTAGCGGTAGCTGTAGTAGTAGTGGTAGCTGTAGTGGTAGCTGTAGTAGCTGTAGTGGTAGCGGTAGTGGCAGTGGTAGTAGTGGTGGTAGGTGTAGCGGTAGTGGTAGCGGTAGCTGTAGCGGTAGCGGTACCCCGGTAGCGGTACCCCGGTAGCGGTAGCGGTACCCCGGTAGCGGTAGCGGTACCCCCGGTAGCGGTACCCCTGTAGCGGTAGCGGTAGCCCTGTAGCGGTAGCGGTAGCGGTACCCCTGTAGCGGTAGCGGTACCCCTGTAGCAGTCCCCCTGCAGCGGAACCCCTGTAGCGGTAGCGGTCCCCCTGTAGCGGTAGCGGCCCCTGTAGCGGTCCCCCTGTAGCGGAACCCCTGTAGCGGTAGCGGGCTGACCTCTTGATGCAGAGCCTGGAGGTGAGGTAGGCCCGGTAGCCGTCGGTGAGGTAGGGGTTCTCCCTCAGGAAGGCGGGGATCTGCTCGTAGGTGTAGAGCCGGATCCCCCGGGGGACCAGGACGGGCCATGACTGGAAGCTGCCCAGCTCCATGTAGGGGGGGGTCTGGGTCCGAGAGGCCTTCTGCACCCCCATCCCCGGACCACTGGTCTGACCCCCCTTGGGAAGACCCCCTACTGAGACACACATCAGGATCACATGACACCAAGCAGACCTCCAGCCCAACACTAACAATACTATCAACACAATACTATCAACACAATACTAACAACACAATACTATACTAACTATCAACACAATACTAACACAACACTATGCTATCAACACAATACAATACTAACAACATAATACTAACAACAGAATACTATGCTATCAACACAATACTAACAACAGAATACTATGCTATCAACACAATACTAACAGAATACTATACTAACTATCAACACTATACTATCAACACAATACTATACTAACACAATACTATCAACACAACACTAACAATACTACAATACTATCAATACTATCAACACAATCTTATACTATCAACACAACACAAACTATCAACACAATACTATACTATCAACACAACACTATACTATCAACACAATACTATACTATCAACACAACACTATACTATCAACACAACACTATACTATCAACACAATACTATACTATCAACACAACACTATACTATCAACACAATACTATCAACAATACTATACTATCAACAAAATACTATACTATCAACACAATACTATACTATCAACACAATACTATACTACCAAACACAATACTATACTATCAACACAATACTATACTATCAACACAATACTATACTACCAACACAATACTATCAACACAATACTATACTATCAACACAATACTATACTATCAACACAATACTATACTAACAACACAATACTATACTATCAACACAACACTATACTATCAACACAATACTATACTATCAACACAATACTATACTATTAACACAATACTATCAACACAATACTATCCTATCAACACAATACTATACTATCAACACAACACTATACTATCAACACAATACTATCAAAACAATACTATCAATACTATACTATCAACACAATACTATACTATCAACACAATACAACACTATCACTAGTGTCTTGAGGATTGCGATATAGTGTCGTTGTGATTCTGAGGTCAGGCAGACGTCAGAATAATCCAGTAAATACATCTTAATATAGAACATATAGAACATATAACTAAGAACTGACAGCTAGGCTAACTCAGGTTAGCTCCGGAAAGGACACAATCAAAGTATAAATGACCTTTAAATAAAGTCTATAGTACCTTTTAGTTTAGTGTAGGTACACTGGGAGCCACGCGGGGTCTTGTATAAACTGTGATACATCACTGTCGATACTGATTATTAGTTATTGATTTAAAAGACACAACATTAGTTAGCTTCAACTTCAGCGACATCTTCCAGACTGTCGATGGACCCCGCAGGTGCCGCTGCGCTGCCTGATTGAAAACACGACACGACACGACACGACACGACACGACACGACACGACACGACACGACACGACGACACGACACGACACGACACGACACGACACGACACGACACGACACGGAGCTGAAGTCCAGGATCAGCTCCTTGGTCTTCTTGACCAGTGAAAACAAAGTCAGAATCAGCTGAGATTCCTACCTGTAGAGAACTGGACTCTATACTCAAGTTAAATGACCTCCAGAAATAACAACTCAAGTAAAAGTAAGAAAGCACTTGGTTAGTAAGTTACTCAAAGTACAAGTTACTTTTCATTGAAATAAGTGTGGCTTAAACTGTGTGGGCAATGACCATCGACTGTCAGACCCCCCCACACACACACAGAGGACTGTCAGACCCCCACACACACACACAGAGGACTGTCAGACCCCCCCACACACACACAGAGGACTGTCAGACCCCCACACACACACACAGAGGACTGTCAGACCCCCCCCCCCCACACACACACACAGAGGACTGTCAGACCCCCACACACACACACAGAGGACTGTCAGACCCCCACACACACACACAGAGGACTGTCAGACCCCCACACACACACAGAGAACTGTCAGACCCCCCCACACACACAGACGACTGTCAGACCCCCACACACACACAGAGGACTGTCAGACCCCCACACACACACACAGAGGACTGTCAGACCCCCCCACACACACACAGAGGACTGTCAGACCCCCACACACACACACAGAGGACTGTCAGACCCCCCACACACACACAGAGGACTGTCAGACCCCCCCACACACACACAGAGGACTGTCAGACCCCCCCCCCCACACACACACACAGAGGACTGTCAGACCCCCCCCCCCCACACACACACAGAGGACTGTCAGACCCCCACACACACACACAGAGGACTGTCAGACCCCCACACACACACACAGAGGACTGTCAGACCCCCACACACACACACAGAGGACTGTCAGACCCCCCACACACACACAGAGGACTGTCAGACCCCCCCACACACACACAGAGGACTGTCAGACCCCCCCCCACACACACAGAGGACTGTCAGACCCCCCCACACACACACAGAGGACTGTCAGACCCCCCCACACACACACAGAGGACTGTCAGACCCCCCCCCACACACACAGAGGACTGTCAGACCCCCCCCCCCACACACACACACAGAGGACTGTCAGACCCCCCCCCCCACACACACACACAGAGGACTGTCAGACCCCCCCACACACACACAGAGGACTGTCAGACCCCCACACACACACACAGAGGACTGTCAGACCCCCCCACACACACACAGAGGACTGTCAGACCCCCACACACACACAGAGAACTGTCAGACCCCCCCACACACACAGACGACTGTCAGACCCCCACACACACACAGAGGACTGTCAGACCCCCACACACACACACAGACGACTGTCAGACCCCCACACACACACAGAGGACTGTCAGACCCCCACACACACACACAGAGAACTGTCAGACCCCCCCACACACACAGACGACTGTCAGACCCCCCCACACACACAGAGGACTGTCAGACCCCCACACACACACAGAGGACTGTCAGACCCCCACACACACACAGAGGACTGTCAGACCCACACACACACACAGAGGACTGTCAGACCCCCACACACACACAGAGGACTGTCAGACCCCCACACACACACAGAGGACTGTCAGACCCCCACACACACACAGAGGACTGTCAGACCCCCACACACACACAGAGGACCTCAGCATCACACGGCTCTCAGGCCTCTTAGTTAAATGCAGTTTGTCCTTTCATGCACACGGTGGCGGTGGAGGCTACTGAGCAGCAGTGCTGAGAAATCCTCTGGTTATTGAATGAGGGGGTAATGACTACAGCCTTTAAAGAAGTGCTGTGGTGTATTGTGCAGTAGGTAGGATCAGAACGTGGACTATGCTTAGAGTCTCACACTTTCATGCCACTAACAATATTGAAAGCTTTAAATGTAATCTGCCTCACAGCTGTCTTCTCTTGGCGCTCAGCAGCCAACAGGAAGATGACAAACGTTGCCATGCCAACTAACTTCCTGGTAATCCAGAGTGGATCCCAAGTGATGAGAGCATTGTCGTCGTCGTGGCAACCATAGTGAGAGTATGCTGTGTGTCTTGAGTATTACTTAAGAGCAATTCTTAATATCTTAATGTGGTTTTGTTTCAAGACATTGTTAAAATAAGCTGCTCTCTGATCTCAACATGGAACACACATATAACATTTATGGACTATCCAAAGAAGATTTTAAGAGCATCTGATGTTAATGAATACTTTATATTTGTATCAAGCTTCCCACAGCATCCGTTAAGGGTGATGTGAAGAGACACGAGACATAACGTAAAGAGACACGAGACATAACGTAAAGAGACACAAGACATAACATAAAGAGACACGAGACATAACGTAAGACATAACGTAAAGAGACACGAGACATAACGTAAGACATAACGTAAAGAGACACGAGACATAACGTAAAGAGACACAAGACATAACGTAAAGAGACACAAGACATAACGTAAAGAGACACGAGACATAACGTAAAGAGACACGAGACATAACGTAAGACATAACGTAAAGAGACACGAGACATAATGTAAAGAGACACAAGACATAACGTAAAGAGACACAAGACATAACGTAAGACATAACGTAAAGAGACACGAGACATAACATAAAGAGACACGAGACATAACGTAAGACATAACGTAAAGAGACACGAGACATAACGTAAGACATAACGTAAAGAGACACGAGACATAACGTAAGACATAACGTAAAGAGACACAAGACATAACATAAAGAGACACGAGACATAGCGTAAAGAGACACGAGACATAACGTAAAGAGACACGAGACAAAACGTAAAGAGACACGAGACATAACGTAAAGAGACACAAGACATAACGTAAGACATAACGTAAAGAGACACAAGACATAACATAAAGAGACACGAGACATAGCGTAAAGAGACACGAGACATAACGTAAAGAGACACGAGACAAAACGTAAAGAGACACGAGACATAACGTAAAGAGACACGAGACATAACGAAAAGAGACACAAGACATAACGTAAGACATAACGTAAAGAGACACGAGACATAACATAAGACATAACGTAAAGAGACACGAGACATAACGTAAGACATAACGTAAAGAGACACGAGACATAACGTAAGACATAACGTAAAGAGACACGAGACATAACGTAAAGAGACACGAGACATAACGTAAGACATAACGTAAAGAGACACAAGACATAACATAAAGAGACACGAGACATAGCGTAAAGAGACACGAGACATAACGTAAAGAGACACGAGACAAAACGTAAAGAGACACGAGACAAAACGTAAAGAGACACGAGACATAACGTAAAGAGACACAAGACATAACGTAAGACATAACGTAAAGAGACACAAGACATAACATAAAGAGACACGAGACATAGCGTAAAGAGACACGAGACAAAACGTAAAGAGACACGAGACATAACGTAAAGAGACACGAGACATAACGTAAGACATAACGTAAAGAGACACGAGACATAACGTAAGACATAACGTAAAGAGACACGAGACATAACGTAAGACATAACGTAAAGAGACACGAGACATAACGTAAGACATAACGTAAAGAGACACGAGACATAACGTAAAGAGACACGAGACATAACGTAAGACATAACGTAAAGAGACACAAGACATAACGTAAGACATAACGTAAAGAGACACAAGACATAACATAAAGAGACACGAGACATAGCGTAAAGAGACACGAGACATAACGTAAAGAGACACGAGACAAAACGTAAAGAGACACGAGACAAAACGTAAAGAGACACGAGACATAACGTAAAGAGACACGAGACATAACGTAAGACATAACGTAAAGAGACACGAGACATAACGTAAGACATAACGTAAAGAGACACGAGACATAACGTAAGACATAACGTAAAGAGACACGAGACATAACGTAAGACATAACGTAAAGAGACACGAGACATAACGTAAAGAGACACGAGACATAACGTAAGACATAACGTAAAGAGACACAAGACATAACGTAAGACATAACGTAAAGAGACACAAGACATAACATAAAGAGACACGAGACATAGCGTAAAGAGACACGAGACATAACGTAAAGAGACACGAGACAAAACGTAAAGAGACACGAGACAAAACGTAAAGAGACACGAGACATAACGTAAGACATAACGTAAAGAGACACGAGACATAACATAAAGAGACACGAGACATAGCGTAAAGAGACACGAGACAAAACGTAAAGAGACACGAGACATAACGTAAAGAGACACAAGACATAACATAAAGAGACACGAGACATAGCGTAAAGAGACACGAGACAAAACGTAAAGAGACACGAGACAAAACGTAAAGAGACACGAGACAAAACGTAAAGAGACACGAGACATAACGTAAAGAGACACGAGACATAACGTAAAGAGACACGAGACATAACGTAAGACATAACGTAAAGAGACACGAGACATAACGTAAGACATAACGTAAAGAGACACGAGACATAACGTAAGACATAACGTAAAGAGACACGAGACATAACGTAAGACATAACGTAAAGAGACACAAGACATAACATAAAGAGACACGAGACATAGCGTAAAGAGACACGAGACATAACGTAAAGAGACACGAGACAAAACGTAAAGAGACACGAGACAAAACGTAAAGAGACACGAGACATAACGTAAAGAGACACGAGACATAACGTAAAGAGACACGAGACATAACGTAAGACATAACGTAAAGAGACACGAGACATAACGTAAGACATAACGTAAAGAGACACGAGACATAACGTAAGACATAACGTAAAGAGACACGAGACATAACGTAAGACATAACGTAAAGAGACACGAGACAAAACGTAAAGAGACACGAGACATAACGTAAAGAGACACGAGACATAACGTAAAGAGACACGAGACATAGCGTAAAGAGACACGAGACATAGCGTAAAGAGACACGAGACATAACGTAAAGAGACACGAGACATAGCGTAAAGAGACACGAGACATAACGTAAAGAGACACGAGACAAAACGTAAAGAGACACGAGACATAACGTAAGACATAACGTAAAGAGACACGAGACATAACGTAAGACATAACGTAAAGAGACACGAGACATAACGTAAGACATAACGTAAAGAGACACGAGACATAACGTAAAGAGACACGAGACATAACGTAAGACATAACGTAAAGAGACACGAGACATAACGTAAGACATAACGTAAAGAGACACGAGACATAACGTAAAGAGACACGAGACATAACGTAAAGAGAGTCTGGACCAATCCAGAGGACGGTGAGGCCGGTAAGGCGTGACCCGGTAGGAACAGAGGTCAGGCGCTCTTGTTCTCCTTCCGTCTGGGACTCCATGGACCATGTTCATCAGGTTCTGAAGACCGAGGACCTACCGACCTAACATGTGTATTGATTTAACAGCGTCGTTGACATTTCCTCAACGGCCCTGAGATGTAGTTGGAGGAACGGTCGGTAGGTGTCGCTGTGTTCCTGTTCTGAGTTCTAACAGTGGAGCTTAGCTCAGATGGAAGTCACCGCGTCCAAATATCAAATAATAAACCAACAAATATTAATAGAAATAAGAATATAATTGTATTGTGTATATGTGATTCACTGTGCCCACCCAATAATAATAATAATAATAATAATAATGATAATAATTATAATGATAATAATGATAATAATAGTTACATTAGATTCGATTAGATTCAAATGTATTGTCATTGTACGGCGAAAAGAATTGTGCGAATGTTACAGTAAAGTGCGTGATAATATAATGAACAGTGGTTACATAAGATGTAATAGTAATTATAATAATAATAATAATAATAATAATAATAATAATATTAATAATACTAACAATAAGTATAATAATAATAATGATTATAGTAATATAGATATGAATGAATAATATTCTATCGGAATAATAAATCAAAATAAATCTAATTGAATTCTTATAATTCTTCTTCTTATTGTTATCAGCTCAGAAGTCTAATTATAATGTTATCAATTGTACAATTTTAACGTTACGTCCATTCCAGGACTTATAGGATATATTTTTTATATAGATAACTAAACTAATATTTCGATTGAACTATTCATTCATAGGCTTTTTTTTCTCCTGAAGTATCGATCAGCTGGTTGCAATGCAATTGCAATTAAATTAGAAATTCAATAATTAAATTAAAGTAAATAAAAGCAAAATATTTTAAACGCTAAATCTATCGGTCTAACTTTGTAAATAGTATATAATACCAAAATAAATGGGACCTAATAGGTCTGTAGGGTCAGGCTGATTTGTAACTAATGATAAAAACAAGGTGATAATATAAAGTCTCTTTATTCTTTATGTCTCTGAACCTCCGCTCAACAAAGCGTCTCTCTCCTCAGTAGCTGGTATCCTGCAGTTCACCGAGCGGCCGGTAAGCGGCGCTGTTGCTCTCCACAGCGGCTGACGGTAATTCCATCATAATGAACTGCTCACCACTCGGCGGATGTTTCAAACGGAATGATTTATTAAAGTTAGTCCATTAAACGGGCAATAATTGAGACTATGATTAAGAAAATGACAGGAGAGGAGCCCCGCACAATGAAAAATGAATGGCTGGATGAACGGGTGAATAATTCACTGGTGCAGGGAGAGGAGGAGAGCAGAGAGGAGGTCTGACAGGAGGAGAGAGGATGAGGTCTGACAGGAGGAGAGAGAGGAGGTCTGACAGGAGGAGAGAGAGGAGGTCTGACAGGAGGAGAGAGGAGAGAGGAGGTCTGACAGGAGGAGAGAGAGGAGGTCTGACAGGAGGAGAGAGGAGAGAGGAGGTCTGACAGGAGGAGAGAGGAGAGAGGAGGTCTGACAGGAGGAGAGTGTGGAGAGAGGAGGTCTGACAGGAGGAGAGAGTGAGAGAGGAGGTCTGACAGGAGGAGAGAGAGGAGGTCTGACGAGAGGAGAGAGGAGGTCTGACAGGAGGAGAGAGTGGAGAGGAGGAGGTCTGACAGGAGGAGATAGGAGAGAGAGGAGGTCTGACAGGAGGAGAGAGGAGGAGGTCTGACAGGAGGAGAGAGAGGTCTGACAGGAGGAGAGAGGAGAGAGGAGGTCTGACAGGAGGAGAGAGAGGTCTGACAGGAGGAGAGAGGAGAGAGGAGGTCTGACAGGAGGAGAGAGGAGGTCTGACAGGAGGAGAGAGAGGAGGTCTGACAGGAGGAGAGAGAAGAGAGGAGGTCTGACAGGAGGAGAAAGGAGAGAGGAGGTCTGACAGGAGGAGAGAGAGGTCTGACAGGAGGAGAGGGAAGAGAGAGGAGGTCTGACAGGAGGAGAGAGAGGAGGTCTGACAGGAGGAGAGGGAAGAAAGGAGGTCTGACGAGAGGAGAGAGAGGTCTGACAGGAGGAGAGAGGAGAGAGGAGGTCTGACAGGAGGAGAGAGAGGAGGTCTGACAGGAGGAGGAGAGAGGAGGTCTGACAGGAGGAGAAAGAGGAGGTCTGACAGGAGGAGAGAGGAGGTCTGACAGGAGGAGAGAGGAGAGAGGAGGTCTGACAGGAGGAGAGAGGAGAGAGGAGGTCTGACAGGAGGAGAGAGAAGGAGATCTGACAGGAGGAGAGAGGAGGAAGTCTGACAGGAGGAGAGAGGAGGTTGACAGGAGGAGAGAGAAGAGAGGAGGAGGTCTGACAGGAGGAGAGAGAGGAGGTCTGACAGGAGGGGGAGAGAGGAGGTCTGACATGAGGAGAGAGAGGAGGTCTGACAGGAGGAGAGAGTAGAGAGGAGGAGGTCTGACAGGAGGAGAGAGGAGGAAGTCTGACAGGAGGAGAGAGAAGAGAGGAGGTCTGACAGGAGGAGAGAGGAGGAAGTCTGACAGGAGGAGAGAGAGGAGGAGGTCTGACAGGAGGAGAGAGAGGAGGTCTGACAGGAGGAGGAGAGAGGAGGTCTGACAGGAGGAGAGAGGAGGTCTGACAGGAGGAGAGAGAGGAGGTCTGACAGGAGGAGGGAGAGAGGAGGTCTGACAGGAGGAGAGAGGGGAGAGAGGAGGTCTGACAGGAGGAGAGAGGAGGTCTGACAGGAGGAGAGAGTGGAGAGGAGGAGGTCTGACAGGAGGAGAGGGAGGAGGTCTGACAGGAGGAGAGAGGAGAGAGAGGAGGTCTGACAGGAGGAGAGAGGAGAGAGGAGGTCTGACAGGAGGAGAGGAGAGAGAGGAGGTCTGACAGAAGGAGAGAGGAGGTCTGA
>JANIIK010007712.1:17500-25000 GCA_027704905.1 Muraenolepis orangiensis
GTTAAAACAGAGAGACAGTCTGATATACTGTGTGTTAAAACAGAGAGACAGTCTGATATATGTTAAAACAGAGAGACAGTCTGATATATGTTAAAACAGAGAGACAGTCTGATATACTGTGTGTTAAAACAGAGAGACAGTCTGATATATGTTAAAACAGAGAGACAGTCTGATATATGTTAAAACAGAGAGACAGTCTGATATACTGTGTGTTAAAACAGAGAGACAGTCTGATATATGTTAAAACAGAGAGACAGTCTGCTATATGTTAAAACACAGAGAGAGATAGTCTGATATATGTTAAAACAGAGACAGTCTGCTATATGTTAAAACAGAGAGACAGTCTGATATACTGTGTGTTAAAACAGAGAGACAGTCTGATATATGTTAAAACAGAGAGACAGTCTGATATATGTTAAAACAGAGAGACAGTCTGATATATGTTAAAACAGAGAGACAGTCTGATATACTGTATGTTAAAACAGAGAGACAGTCTGATATATGTTAAAACAGAGAGACAGTCTGCTATATGTTAAAACACAGAGAGAGATAGTCTGATATATGTTAAAACACAGAGAGAGATAGTCTGCTATATGCTAAAACAGAGAGACATTATGCTATATGTTAAAACAGAGCGTAAACAGAGTCTTCTATATGCTAAAACAGAGAGACAGTCTGCTATATGTTAAAACAGAGAGACAGTGCTATAAGTTAAAACATAGAGACAGTCTGCTATATGTTAAAACAGAGAGACAGTCTGATATATGTTAAAACAGAGAGACAGTCTGATATACTGTGTGTTAAAACAGAGAGACAGTCTGATATATGTTAAAACAGAGAGACAGTCTGATATATGTTAAAACAGAGAGACAGTCTGATATACTGTGTGTTAAAACAGAGAGACAGTCTGATATATGTTAAAACAGAGAGACAGTCTGCTATATGTTAAAACACAGAGAGAGATAGTCTGATATATGTTAAAACAGAGACAGTCTGCTATATGTTAAAACAGAGAGACAGTCTGATATACTGTGTGTTAAAACAGAGAGACAGTCTGATATATGTTAAAACAGAGAGACAGTCTGATATATGTTAAAACAGAGAGACAGTCTGATATATGTTAAAACAGAGAGACAGTCTGATATACTGTATGTTAAAACAGAGAGACAGTCTGATATATGTTAAAACAGAGAGACAGTCTGCTATATGTTAAAACACAGAGAGAGATAGTCTGATATATGTTAAAACAGAGAGACAGTCTGCAATATATTAAAACACAGAGAGAGATAGTCTGCTATATGCTAAAACAGAGAGACATTATGCTATATGTTAAAACAGAGCGTAAACAGAGTCTTCTATATGCTAAAACAGAGAGACAGTCTGCTATATGTTAAAACAGAGAGACAGTGCTATAAGTTAAAACATAGAGACAGTCTGCTATATGTTAAAACAGAGAGACAGTCTGATATATGTTAAAACAGAGAGACAGTCTGATATACTGTGTGTTAAAACAGAGAGACAGTCTGATATATGTTAAAACAGAGAGACAGTCTGATATATGTTAAAACAGAGAGACAGTCTGATATACTGTGTGTTAAAACAGAGAGACAGTCTGATATATGTTAAAACAGAGAGACAGTCTGCTATATGTTAAAACACAGAGAGAGATAGTCTGATATATGTTAAAACAGAGACAGTCTGCTATATGTTAAAACAGAGAGACAGTCTGATATACTGTGTGTTAAAACAGAGAGACAGTCTGATATATGTTAAAACAGAGAGACAGTCTGATATATGTTAAAACAGAGAGACAGTCTGATATATGTTAAAACAGAGAGACAGTCTGATATACTGTATGTTAAAACAGAGAGACAGTCTGATATATGTTAAAACAGAGAGACAGTCTGCTATATGTTAAAACACAGAGAGAGATAGTCTGATATATGTTAAAACAGAGAGACAGTCTGCAATATATTAAAACACAGAGAGAGATAGTCTGCTATATGCTAAAACAGAGAGACATTATGCTATATGTTAAAACAGAGCGTAAACAGAGTCTTCTATATGCTAAAACAGAGAGACAGTCTGCTATATGTTAAAACAGAGAGACAGTGCTATAAGTTAAAACATAGAGACAGTCTGCTATATGTTAAAACAGAGAGACAGTCTGCTATATGTTAAAACAGAGAGAGAGAGTCTGCTATATGTTAAATCAGAAAGAGAGACAGTCTGCTATATATTAATATAGAAAGACAGTCTGCTATATGTTAAAACAGAGAGACAGTCTGCTATATATTAATATAGAAAGACAGTCTGCTATATGTTAAAACAGAGAGAGAGACAGTCTGCTATATGTTAAAACTGAAAGAGAGACAGTCTGCTATATTTTAAGATAGAAAGACAGTCTGCTATATGTTAAAACAGAGAAAGAGACAGTCTGCTATATGTAAAGACAGAGAGACAGTCTGCTATATGTTAAAACAGCGAGACTGACAGTCTGCTATATGTTAAAACAGAAAGAGAGACAGTCTGCTATATTTTAAGATAGAAAGACAGTCTGCTATATGTTAAAACAGAGAAAGAGACAGTCTGCTATATGTAAGGACAGAGAGAGAGTCTGCTATATGTTAAAACAGAGAGACAGTCTGCTATGTTAAAACAGAGGAAGAGACAGTCTGCTATATGTAAGGACAGAGAGAGAGTCTGCTATATGTTAAAACAGAAAGAGAGACAGTCTGCTATATGTTAAGATAGAAAGACAGTCTGCTATATGTTAAAACAGAGAGACAGTCTGCTATGTTAAAACATAGACAGTCTGCTATATGTTAAAACAGAGAGAGACAGTCTGCTATATGTTAAGAGAGAGAGACGGTCTGCTATATGTTAAAACAGAGAGACAGTCTTCCATATGTTAAAACTGAGAGACAGAGACAGTCTGCTATATGTTGAGACAGAGAGACAGTCTGCTATATGTTATAACAGAGAGAGAAAGACAGTCTGCTATATGTTAAGACAGAGAGACAGTCTGCTATATGTTAATACAGAGAGATAGTCTGCTATATGTTATAACAGAGAGAGAAAGACAGTCTGCTATATGTTCAGACAGAGAGACAGTTTGCTATATGGTAAAACAGAGATACTGTCTGCTATATGTTCAGACAGAGAGACAGTCTGCTATATGGTAAAACAGAGATACTGTCTGCTATATGTTAAAACAGAGAGAGACAGTCTGCTATATGTTAAGACAGAGAGACAGTCTGCTATATGTTAAAGCAGAGAGACAGTCTGCTATGTGTTAAGATAGAAAGACAGTCTGCTATATGTTAAAACAGAGAGAGACAGTCTGCTATATGTTAAGAGAGAGAGACGGTCTGCTATATATTAAAACAGAGAGACTGTCTGCTATATGTTAAGACAGAGAGACAGTCTGCTATATGTTAAAACAGAGACAGTCTGCTATTTGTTAATACAGAGAGAGAGACAGTCTGCTATATGTTAATACAGAAAGAGAGACAGTCTGCTATATGTTAATACAGAGAGAGACAGTCTGCTATATGTTAATACAGAGAGAGAGACAGCCTGCTATATGTTAATACAGAGAGAGAGACAGTCTGCTATATGTTAATACAGAGAGAGAGACAGTCTGCTATATGTTAATACCGAGAGAGAGAGAGAGACAGTCTGCTATATGTTAAAACACAGAGAGAAAAAGTCTGGACTGAGGTTTGCGCTCTACTGAGGTCCCTCTAGCTTAGTTTAGTGGTTTAGTTTAGTTTGGTTTAGTTTAGTAGTTTCATTTAGTTTAGTTTAGTTTAGTTTAGATTAATTTAGTTTAGTTTAGTTTAGTTTAGTTTGGTTTGGTTTGGTTTAGTTTAGTGGTTTAGTTTAGTTTAGTTTAGTTTAGTTTGGTTAGGTTAGGTTAGGTTAGGTTAGGTTTAGTTTAGTTTGTTTTAGTTTAGTCCCTCTAGTTTGTTGTTGTTTTAAACGTGTTAATATTATATCTTCTATGATCGTGAGCCTCATCTAACACCTTAGCCCCAGCTAGCTCCTTAGCCTCATCTAACACCTTAGCCCCAGCTAGCTCCTTAGCCTCATCTAACACCTTAGCCCCAGCTAGCTCCTTAGCCTCATCTAACACCTTAAACCTAGCTCCTTAGCCTCATCTAACACCTTAGCCCCAGCTAGCCCCTTAGCCTCATCTAGCACCTTAGCCCCAGCTAGCCCCTTTGCCTCATCTAACACCTTAGCCCCAGCTAGCTCCTTAGCCTCATCTAGCACCTTAGCCCCAGCTAGCTCCTTAGCCTAATCTAGCACCTTAGCCCCAGCTCCTTAGCCTCAGGTAGCTGTATAGGAGTACTGCACTAATACTACCATACTACCACAGTATTCGGTACTAATACGACTACTAGAGTATACAGTACCGTGGTAATAGGCCTATACCACGGTCGATTTGAAAGCCGGATGTACCCGTTAAAAATGGCTGAAGCAGTGTATCCCAAGTTCCGGTTAATGCATTCACCTTGGCATTCACCATGGAGGACAGTTATCGCTGGACAACATCGCTGCACAACCTTCCAAAAGTCGGTCAAGACGAAAAGTCTAAATCCGAATCATACAATTCCCCGACATTGTGTCTTGTGGCTCTATCTGGATATATCGCCATAGAACAAAGGCGATTTTGTGTAGGAGCAGAGGTATGCCTATGTATTTAATATAGGCGATTTATTTGATTGATTTGGATTATTTCAATGTACCTTTTCATTTACGTGTTAATATGTAGTGTGTAGTTGTATATTTTCTAAAAGGGAAAGCCTGTTATTCTTGTGAATATGAGTTGTCTTAAAATAAAAGTGCTTGTGACATACTCAATACAGGCATTGAGTTAAAACCGAATTTGTATAAAATACAGATATATATCGTATATCGCGATGCAGCCTAAAAATTCCGGGTTTTGGTCCGTATCGCCCAGCCCTACTTGGGACCAGTGCTTTAAATCACACACATACCCGACATTATGTGGCTCTATTCGGATGAGAGATGGAGTGTGTGTGGGGGTCAGGACCAGTGCTTTTAATCATACACATACCCGACATTATTAGCCTATTCCGCCCACTTGTCGAGACGTATATGCTCTCCTTGTCAAAGTGCAAACTGCAGACATACGCGCTACCCCTGAGAACATGAAACCAGGGACCTTCCTCCTCCTTATCAGCCTCACATGAGACTTGTGGAGGAGTTTGTCTTTGGGTAAATGGTGTAAACTGAAGTAGGGCTGTCTCTGTTTAGACGTTGAGCAGCCGGTACACTACAATAACAGAGAGGAGAGGAGGACACGTACCTGGGGTAACTACCGGAAGTAAGAGTACACTGCTCTGCGATTTTTAAGGCTCCGGAAGCAGGAAGTGTGATATAGGCCTATTGTAGTAGCAGGTAGCTGTAAAGCTCCACCACGGCCGCTGGGTCCTAGTGCCTGACGCATACAGGTCCTCCCCGGCGCCCACATGTCCGAGGCTGCATTGAACCTCTCACCGCTCTCCCCTCCCAATGACCAGGATGGCTTTGAGTCCACAATAAACATTATGACGTACAAACATTATGATATCTGTCTGTCTGTCTCCCCCTGTCTCTCTGTCTGTCTGTCTGTCTCCCCCTGTCTCTCTGTCTGTCTGTCTGCCTGTCTGTCTCCCCCTGTCTCTCTGTCTCTCTGTCTGCCTGTCTGTCTCTCCCTGTCTCTCTGTCTGTCTGCCTGTCTGTCTGTCTCCCCCTGTCTGTCTGTCTGTCTGTCTGTCTGTCTCCCCCTGTCTCTCTGTCTGTCTCTCTGTCTGTCCGTCTGTCTGTCTGTCTGTCTCTCTGTCTGTCTCTCTGTCTGTCTCTCTGTCTGTCCGTCTGTCTGTCTGTCTGTCTGTCTCCCCCTGTCTCGCTGTCTGTCTGTCTGTCTGTCTCCCCCTGTCTCGCTGTCTGTCTCCCCCTGTCTTGCTGTCTGTCTTCCTGTCTGTCTCCCCCTGTCTCGCTGTCTGTCTTCCTGTCTGTCTCCCCCTGTCTCTCTGTCTGTCTGCCTGCTCCCCTGGGTGATCACTGCTCTATCAGCTCTATTAGAACAATATAATACTAATACTACTAATCCTACTAACCATTTAACCTCCTCTCTCCTCCTCTCCCCTCCTCTATCCTCCTCTCCCCCCTTATCTCCTCATCTCCCCTCCTCTATCCTCCTCTCCCCCCTCATCTCCTCCTCTCCCCTCCTCTATCCTCCTCTCCCCCCTCATCTCCTCATCTCCTCCTCTCCCCTCCTCTATCCTCCTCTCCCCCCTTATCTCCTCATCTCCCCTCCTCTATCCTCCTCTCCCCCCTTATCTCCTCCTCTCCCCTCCTCTATCCTCCTCTCCCCCCTTATCTCCTCATCTCCCCTCCTCTATCCTCCTCTCCCCCCTTATCTCCTCCTCTCCCCTCCTCTATCCTCCTCTCCCCCCTCATCTCCTCCTCTCCCCTCCTCTATCCTCCTCTCCCCCCTCATCTCCTCCTCTCCCCTCCTCTATCCTCCTCTCCCCCCTTATCTCCTCATCTCCCCTCCTCTCCTCTCTCCTCTGTGAAGCTGAGCAGCCATACTGAAGACATCACTTCCTGTCAGCAACATGATGGATGAACCATCACCTAACAACAGGACACACACACACACACACACACACACACACACACGCTCATACACACACTCACTCACACACACACACACACACACACACACACACACGCTCATACACACACTCACTCACACACACACACACACACACACACACACACATACACACACTAACACACTAACATGCACACACACACAAACACACACACACTCACCAACAGATACACACACACTAGTGTAAAAGCACTAGTCCAGCTGTCTAATCAGAGCGCAGCTTTTAGTCTCTAATAAGCATAACAGAGCATTAATTAACACTCATAAACTGCTAATTAACGCAGGTATTTAAGTTCTGAGACATTACACACATTTTCCGGGCGGCAGCAGCTCAGGACGTAGAGCCGGCTGCCTGGCAGCACGGCAGGCAGTGCCCAGGGAAACAGGCCACGACGAGAGGTGACATTGCGGACCTCCAGAGGACGGGGACCTCCGGCTGATGACCTCAGAGGCAGCTGTCCTGCTGAAGCTTCAGGAGCGGTTGGTGCCTCTCTAGTTCCCTGACCTCATAAACAGAAAGTTCAACAAAGGTTGTGAAGAAATTAACTGAAAAATAAGTGAATGAGTGAAGAAGTGGAGCGATGAGGAGACACCAGGGTCTCTCCCCCTGGTGTCTTCAGAGCAGACAGACACGTCTTCTCTTCTTCTGTCTCACAGACTACCTGGAAGACACATCCATCTTTTACCAATGGCTTCTTGTCTAGACACCATCTCTCTGCCAGGGGCCTATCTAGGGTTCCTGGGGGCCCTAGGCAAAATCGGCCTATTTGGAAGGGGGGCCCCCCTTCCATCTCGGGGCCCCAGGCAAT
>JANIIK010007713.1:0-10000 GCA_027704905.1 Muraenolepis orangiensis
ATAACGTTTACAACTAGAACATTAACTACTGAAACTATAACGTTTACACTAAGAACTAGAACATTGACTAGTAGAACTATAACGTTTACAACTACAACTATAACGTTTACAACTAGAACTAGAATATTGACTAGTACAACTATAATGTTTATAACCTGAACTAAAACGTTGACTAGTAAACCTATAACACTTTCAACTAGAACTACAACATTGAATCACAAAACTATAACCTTTACAACTAGAACTAAAACATTAACTTCTAAAACTATATATTTTACAACTAGAACTAGAACATACATGACTAAAAATATAACGTTCACAACTACAACTAGAGCACTGACTACTGAAACTATAACGTTTACAACTAGAACATTGACTACTAAAACTATAAAGTTTACAACTAGAACATTGACTACTAAAACTATAAAGTTTACAACTAGAACATTGACTACTAAAACTATAACGTTTACAACTAGAACATTGACTACTAAAACTATAAAGTTTACAACTAGAACATTGACTACTAAAACTATAAAGTTTACAACTACAACTAGAACATTGACTCGTACGTACAACTAAAACGCTTACAACGACAACTAGAATATTTACTACTAAAACATTACATTTACTCCCTCCCGCGCATCAAATTTCCCCTCGTGTTTTGCTGTTGACTGTTTCTCATCTTTCCTGAGCTAATGTTTCCAGCCTACTCTATTTATTCATTCATTCATTCGTTCAAATCGATCGCCCCTGGAACCGACTCCTCTGTATTGACTCTTTCCTCGCATCCTTTCATCGTCTTTCATTTAAATAAATGCGATGCATTATTATTATCATTATCATCACTATTATTATGATTATGATTATTATGATTATTATGATTATTATTATTATAACTATCCATCAATCATATACTCTCCAATTGAACATTTCTAAAACCCTCCCACGATGCTCCGCCTAAGATGGCTTGCGTCACGTTAGGCTGAATGGAGTGACTTCTAAGTGGTAGAAGGTCGAGTTTCTGATTACATTTCCAGGAGCCTCAATGCTTTCACCTGCGGAAAGGTTTAAGAAAAATACGACTAAAATAACTGAATTACAACAACAAAAAAAAAAACATCAATATGAACGTGAACACTTGACCTTCGACGAGACAATCCAAAACAACATTTACATTAAACAGCGGGCACTAACATGATATAAATACAAAAATGATATAAATACAGCGAATACATTTTCCGTTAAACAACCAAATACCACATTAGGAAGACCATAAACGTCCTCCGTTACACGCAAACACACACAGCTACACAACACACACACACAACACACACAATACATTAAGACCACAGGGGAAATCCAACCACTGACACGATCCAAAACACAACACTAGGTGAAGAGAGAGCAGTCAAAAACACGCAAACACGTCTGTAACACACACACACACACACACACACACACACACACACACACACACACAGAGTGCCAGGGAAGCTACCACCACAACATGGAACTCAGGTACAACACAAGGCCTTCACCGACACGATCACACACTGGCAGGAGAAAACAGCTTTTAGAAACGATGCACACAACCCACAGCAGCGAGGTTAGCGGAACCCACTGTGAGAAAAACCATTGCTTGAAAATGAATTCCAAGAAATGTTTTTGTATTATTTGTTCCTCTAAGGACACGCCCCCCCCCCACCCCTTACAATGTCATAGAAAAAATACAACTGCTCATAAGGAAAAGCTAATACACACACACACACACATAGAGGAAGCAGTTAGCAAAGAGGGAGAGACAGCAGGGGGCCGGGGGGGGGGGGGGGGGAGTATACCACGTTGACTCCTCAGAGCCCAGAACACACTACTGACCTGATGGGCATGCCAGCGTTGGACCACATGAGCCTAGAAGACAACACACACACACACACACCAGCACACCACAGCGAGACATAAGGCTAAGTTAATGGGAGCAGAAGATGTGGACCGTGGACACACGCACACACACACACACACACACACACACACACACACACACACACATGTAATGCAGAAATACTTGCCATATGATATAAAGTTGACAAACATGATAGATGCATGACAGACACTGATCATGGTAGTGTTTAATAGGTGTGTGTGTGTGTGTGTGTGTGTGTGTGTGTGTGTGCGCATTTGCGTGTTCAATTGAGTGTTGAAATACACAAACTATATCCGACAATGTGAACACAGACACACACACACACATAAGACAAGCATAAATACATACATGAGTCCTTAGCGTGTCGTGACACTTAGCGTGTGAGCTCTGCCCAAACTAAGAGCGGCTGATGAGCAGAGTCTTCTCGCCAAAATGTACACGTAAACAAAGGAACACAGACACACACACACACACACACACACACACACACACACACACACACACACACACAAACGATCAGAATGACAGTATAGTCGCCGCAAGTGTGTCAATCGTAAACAAACATCCAACATGTAGACACAAGCAGCTGCAGACAAGCATGGAAATGTTGAGCCAATGCAGACGTTTTTCTACCATCAACAGAACATTAAAACAACAAACAAAAGAAACACATTCAACCAGTTCCGTGCTTTAGAAGAGCTCTTGCGATCTTGATATATAGATAGATAGATAGATAGTTATGGACAGAACGCTATACGTAGTTAGAAGAGCTCCTTCAAGATTCAAGATCCAAGAGTCTTTATTTGTCATGTGCAACAAATACAACATAACGCTCACTCCCCTACAACAATACTGTACTACACTATACTATACTATGCAATACCATACTACACTATACAATTATATATTATAAACAACACAACACTATAACAATAATATACACAATAAAAAAGAACAATAAGAACAATAAAGTATAATGGATGATATGAACATACCGCAGATGGTGCAAAAAGCAGCATCATAAATAATAAAAGTACAGAGCAATGCAGAACAGTAACGGTAGTGAGTCCAGGAAGTCTAGAAGTCAAGAAGGATGACTGAAGTGTAACATTGGTGACTGTGTTATGATAGTGGCAGCACTCCTAGCAGTTCAGCAGGCACTCACGCCTGTGGATAGAAACTGTCCTTGAACCTGATAGTCCTTGTACGGATGCTGCGGTACCGGCAACTGGACCGCAGAGGGGGGGGGGGGGGAGATGGTGCCCAGGATGGTTGGGGTCCTATATGATGGAGACGGCCTTATTTCGACATCTGATCCTCCAGATCTCCTTAATGCATGGCAGGTGCACACACCCGATGAAGTTTTCTCCCGCTGTCCTCACGACCCTCTGGATGGGGGCAGTGGGGGCGGTGGTGATGGCGTAGCGCACAGTGACACCGTTCGTCAGGACGCTCTCTACAGTGCCGCGGTAAAAGTTCACCAGCCACCGTTTTTTTTGCCTTTGCCGCTTCTCCTGAGGCACCCACCGCTGGTGTGCTGTACACACAAAGAAAGACCCTGTCTCAACAGACCATGAATGGACATAGAAACGGTGAACGAAAGCCATGAATGGTAGGACGGTACGTGCGTGCGTGCAGAAATGTGCACTCACGGGGCATAAGCACACATAGCGTCACGACACAAGAATCAAGGCAACACGGCTGCATTATACTAGCGGTATTTTGAATTTATCTTGATCCAATACTGTTGATAAATAAATCCTCATCATAATTTAGTCTGTATACAATGTCATGATACCAGAGCCCAAGCCGGTGTCTTAAATTTGCTATTATTATTATCTGAATAATGAACAGAGAAACCAAATATTCTCTTTTCTGAAGGGATAGGCAGTAAAAATACTTCTACCAAGAATAGCAACAAAAACAAATCAATTAGATGAAGCTACCACACACACACACACCCACACACACACACACACACACAGTCACACACACAGTCACACACACGCAAATAGGAGGCTGACAATCATTTTACATAACAACCTGATTCCCACATTTCAGTATCCGCTGCACGGTGATTTCGCAGCTCAGCAATTTCACAAAAACAACAACGACAGCCTCACAGACCATCCCGAGCTCCTCTGTCACACACCTCCATCTCCCTGATCACACCACCTACACCTGCGCATCCTCATTGTGTCATCGTTACCTTCTGCAAAAAATAGAAACTTTTCACCTCTTACATTCTATTCCTGTCTGTTGTATTGTGTCTCCAATTTAAGTACTTGCCTGTGCTTAATAATAATAACTTTATTGCTACACACGAGTATAAGTAACATTACTGTGTTCATGTAGCGCCCAATTAATGTGTGTTTGGATGAACGAGTGAATGCATGAGTGTTCTTCAGAGTGAGTGAGTGAGTGAATGCTTGTGTGTTTAGATGAATGAGTAAATGCAGAAGTTTTGATGTGACTGACTGAGTGAGTGAGTGAATGAATGCATGAGAGTGTAAGTAAATGCATTAGTAAGTAAGTGAGTGATTGAGTGAATGAGTGAGTGATTGTGTGTTTAGATGAATGAATGAATGCAGGAGGGTTGATGTGAGTCAGTTAATTAATGAATGCATGAGAGTGTAAGTGAATGCACTAGCGAGGGAGTGAGTAATTAAGTTACTGAGTGAATGACTGTGTGCTTAGATGAATTAGTGAATGCAGGAGTGTTTATGTGGCGGAGTGAGTGAGTGAATTAATGTATGAGAGTGTAAGTGAATGCATCTGTGAGTGATTGAGTGAGTGATTGTGTGTTTAGATGAATGAATGAATGCAGGAGGGTTGATGTGAGTCAGTTAATTAATGAATGCATGAGAGTGTAAGTGAATGCACTAGTGAGGGAGTGAGTAATTAAGTTACTGAGTGAATGATTGTGTGTTTAGATGGATAAGTGAATGCATGAGTGTTTATGTGAGATGAATGCATTAGTGAGTGAGTGAGTGAGTGAGTAAGGGAGGGAAGGAGGGAGGGAGGGAGGAGGTTAGTGACGGGGACATGACACAGTCCAACCAATGTCGCAGTGTTGCATCCTCGTGCATTTCAGACCAGACGGGGCACCGAAACGTGCGAGGAAAGCACCACCGTGATGGTGGCCGTGATGTGTTGTTCCTTCCTAGCGCCTGGCAAAGGAGGAGGAGGAGGAGGAGGAGGAGGGGGGGTTCAAGGCCACGATCGGCATGGGTGTGCGTGTGTGTGTGTGTGTGTGTGTGTGTGTGTGTGTGTGTGTGTGTGTGTGTGTGTGTGTGTGTGTGTGTGTGTGTGTGTGTGTGTGTGAGAGAGTGTGTGCGCACGCGCGCGCGTCTCCGGGTTTCACAGGAGGTAAGCTCTCAAAAGCGGACGACTGCGGTGTGCGTGGACTGTGCGATGCGGTTCGACACTTCCTTCCTCTTCTTCTTCCTCTTCCTCGTGACCGCATGAGCCAGAGACCTCATTTGGGGAACGCATTTTTTGGGGGTTTCTGCGTTCAGCCTTATACGCGTTACTCTAAAAAGCTATTGGACGGATCCAAAGCTCGTTCAAGGCTGCGGTGCCTCCTCGTGCCCTCTATGAAAAAGTCATGAGAGCCATCAAAATGAGGATCTTCCTGTTGTCTTCCTCCTCCTCCTCCTCCTCCTCCTCCTCCTCCTCCTCCTCCTCCTCTGTGCTAAAACAGAGTGGATGAAATATTTATAGTCTCTGTCAGGCCACTTGCTTCTGCAATCCATTACAATCAAAGCTCGGAAAGCTTTACTCTGCCTTATTTTTATCCCCCGGCCCGCCTAACTGCCAGCGTACGACGCACACACACACACACACACACACACACACATATAGATAAGCAACCACACACACACACACACACACACACACACACACACACACACACACACACACACACACACACACACACACACACACACACACACACACACACACACACACACACACACACACACACACACACATAAGCACACACATGCGGCTCTTTTACTGCATCTGTGCAGCGATACCATCCCCATCATCTGGAGATATTCCCGATAAAACGGTTTCACAGAGAGCTGACCTTGCATGAACTTGAACCACACAACAGCAATACGCACAATCATACGTACAATACACGCCACGATCGTACACACAGACGCAGACACGTGAAGTCTTTAATTAAGTATTTGATTCTCTCAGACGGAGGAGGGGACTAGTAGCGCTTCGACGCTCGACACAAACACCCAGGGCGTGGACCAGCCTGCAGGGCTGCATCGGAACACTGTTTACTGCGTTCCACTGCGCAAACATTTCACCCTGAGTAAATGAGCATTTTATTGAAAGCCATCTTTGTTGTCGTCTGTCGACCACCTGGTTGAGTCTTTTCTTCCCTCCGCAAAGGGACTGTGGGGGGAGCTGATAACCCAGAGGGTACAGGAGGGAAATCTATATGACACGAAGAACTCACAATATTGTGTTTTTCACGTAGCTGCTTAGTTTTCTTCTTCGGATTTTTCTCTCTCTCTCTCTCTGTCTCTCATCTCTCTCTCTACCTCTCCTCTCTCTATCCCCGTCGCTTCAATATTCATGGGCACTGCAGAAGGACAAGCGGAGCAGAGCATGCTGGGTAACGGCTGGCCCTCACAGCCTGACTCTGACATCATCACTCGGAGCTTAGAGATTCCATGCTGCACTCTCTCTCTCTCTCTCTCCTCTCTCTCTCTCTCTCTCTCTCTCTCTCTCTCTCTCTCTCTCTCTCTCTCACTCTACGCCCTCTATCTCCCACTCTCTCTCTCGCTCGCTCTCTCTCCCACTCACTCTCTATACCTACACACTCTCTCTTCATATCTATTTCAATCCCTCTCTCTCCCCATCTCTCTCCCTCTCTCTCTCTGCCTCTCTCTCTCGCTTTCTGCCTCTCCCTTTCTCTGCCTCTCTCCCTCTCTCTCTCTCTGCCTCTTTCTGCCTCTCTCGGTCTCTGCCTCTCTCCCTCTCTCTCCATCTCTGCCTCTCTCCCTCTCTCTTCGTCTCTGCCTCTCTCCCTCTCTCTCCATCTCTGCCTCTCTCCCTCTCTCCCTCTCTCTCTGTCTCTCTCTGTCTCTCTCTGTCTCTCTCTCTCTCTGACTCTCCCTCACTCTACCCCGCTCTATCCTCTCATTGGCATTGCCAGCAGACAGAAGCTTGGGCATCGATCAGATCTGCATCCCTGCTCTACGGAGATGAACTCAAACACAAGATGGACATGTTAGGCAAGGTTTTAACTGCTAAGGAGAAACAGCTCTGTTTCAGTACACACACACTCTCACACACACCGTTGTTTTTTCAGAACAGAATATTGAGCTGCTAAACATTCTGGGGGAATCCCGCTGAATCCCTCCCTGGCACAACTCATCTGTATGCCTTGGTGTGCGTGGCGTGTGTGTGTGTGTGTGTGTGTGTGTGTGTGTGTGTGTGTGTGTGTGTGTGTGTGTGTGTGTGTGTGTGTGTGTGTGTTTGAGTTCATGTGTGTGTGTATGTGTGTGTGTGTGTGTGTGTGTGTGTGTGTGTGTGTATGTGTGTGTTTGAGTTCATGTGTGTGTGTGTGTGTGTGTGTGTGTGTATGTGTGTGTGTGTGTGTGTGTGTGTGTGTGTGTGTGTGTGTGTGTGTGTGTGTGTGTGTGTGTGTGTGTGTGTGTGTGTGTGTGTGTGTGTGTGTGTTTGTGTGTGTGTGTGTAGCAAACACAGGGCCTCTCTCCTTCATGCGGTCATCCATTTATTAATGCGACACTACCAGATCCCATGGGGGCCTATACTGATATATATCACCAGCAGCATGACCAGGGGGCGGAGCCCATCTGTAGAAATGGGAGGGGCCCGCCAGCAGGGGGGAGGGGCACGGTGGTAGGTGTATTAATAGAATGGAAATGACAGGAAGGATACAATCGAGAAAGGGACAGAGGAATGGGAGAGCGAGGGAAAGAGCGAGAGAGCGAGGGAAAGAGAGAGAGAGCGAGAGAGAGAGAGAGAGAGAGAGAGAGAGAGAGAGAGAGAGAGAGAGAGAGAGAGAGAGAGAGAGAGAGAGAGAGAGAGAGAGAGAGAGAGAGAGAGGTAGGTGACTCAGAGGGCTGTAGAGAGGTAGAGGTCAGCCATAAGTGCTACAGTAAGAGAAGGGAAGGAAAAACCAGGTTCTGATATGAAATGGAATTTAAAATGGAAAGTTGAAAGTGGAAATCCAATGACATCCGTCCATCCCTCAGAAGGACACGCGGCTGTCAATAAAAACAACGCTCATCAAATAATCACAATGGAAATTAAACTGCAGAGGAACAGAACCAGAGAAGGTCACTGCAAACTAACAGAATCAGAACCACAGAGAAGGTCACTGCAAACTAACAGAACCAGAACCACAGAGAAGGTCACTGCAAACTAACAGAACCAGAACCACAGAGAAGGTCACTGCAAACTAACAGAACCAGAACCACAGAGAAGGTCACTGCAAACTAACAGAACCAGAACCACAGAGAAGGTCACTGCAAACTAACAGAACCAGAACCACAGAGAAGGTCACTGCAAACTAACAGAACCAGAACCACAGAGAAGGTCACTGCAAACTAACAGAACCAGAACCACAGAGAAGGTCAATGCAAACTAACAGAACCAGAACCACAGAGAAGGTCACTGCAAACTAACAGAACCAGAACCACAGAGAAGGTCACTGCAAACTAACAGAACCAGAACCACAGAGAAGGTCACTGCAAACTAACAGAACCAGAACCACAGAGAAGGTCAATGCAAACTAACAGAACCAGAACCACAGAGAAGGTCACTGCAAACTAACAGAACCAGAACCAGAGAAGGTCAATGCAAACTAACAGAACTAGAACCAGAGAGAAGGTCACTGCAAACGAACAGAACCAGAACCACAGAGAAGGTCACTGCAAACTAACAGAACTAGAACCACAGAGAAGGTCACTGCAAACTAACAGAACCAGAACCACAGAGAAGGTCACTGCAAACTAACAGAACCAGAACCACAGAGAAGGTCACTGCAAACTAACAGAACCAGAACCACAGAGAAGGTCACTGCAAACTAACAGAACTAGAACCAGAGAGAAGGTCACTGCAAACTAACAGAACCAGAACCACAGAGAAGGTCACTGCAACTACAGAACCAACCACAGAAGGTCACTGCAACTACAGAACCAGAACCACAGAGAAGGTCACTGCAAACTAACAGAACAGAACCAGAGAAGGTCATGCAACTACGACCAGAACCACAGAGAAGGTCAATGCAAACTAACAGAACTAGAACCAGAGAGAAGGTCACTGCAAACTAACAGAACCAGAACCACAGAGAAGGTCAATGCAAACTAACAGAACTAGAACCAGAGAGAAGGTCACTGCAAACGAACAGAACCAGAACCACAGAGAAGGTCACTGCAAACTAACAGAACCAGAACCACAGAGAAGGTCACTGCAAACTAACAGAACTAGAACCAGAGAGAAGGTCACTGCAAACTAACAGAACCAGAACCACAGAGAAGGTCAATGCAAACTAACAGAACTAGAACCAGAGAGAAGGTCACTGCAAACGAACAGAACCAGAACCACAGAGAAGGTCACTGCAAACTAACAGAACTAGAACCAGAGAGAAGGTCACTGCAAACTAACAGAACTAGAACCAGAGAGAAGGTCACTGCAAACGAACAAAACCAGAACCACAGAGAAGGTCAATGCAAACAGAACCAGAACCAGAGAGGGTCACTGCAAACTAACAGAACCAGAGAGGATCACTGCAGTACAGCAGACACACACGCACCCACAAGCAATCTCTCACACACACACACACACACACACACACACACACACACACACACACACACACACACACACACACACACACACACACACACACACATATATACATATATATATATATATACGTATGCTAAATGACTAAAATGTAAATGAACAAATATGCAAATGACCCCTTGACGGCTTAAAACCCATTGGTTGATTATCTGCTCACGGAGGATAGCACGCTAACGACGCCGCAGAAAGCCGTACAATTCTGGTTCAGGCAATGGG
>JANIIK010007713.1:15000-25000 GCA_027704905.1 Muraenolepis orangiensis
CCGAAACGAGTATAAGATAATGGTAATGGATGCTTTTATAAATGCTTTACAAGTCATGCCTCACATTCACCCGTTCATACACACATTCACCCACCGACGGCGGTGTCAGCCATCAAGGACACAGCCAGCACGTCAGGAGCAGTTAGCGTTAGGATGTCTTGCTCAGGGACAACTCGACAGTTTTTGCTAGGAGGAGGCGGGGATAAGTCTACTTTACTATCCCCGGTGTGCCCCGGTACATCATCCAAGATCCGCAATCAGTGTAAGGAACGACACCTGTGTTTATCCTCACGACGACGCCTCCGTGAAAACGGGGTCGACCATGATTGACACGCCTTGATTGCAGACCCCCCTTTGTTCATCCCTAGCTGCTACAAATACAGCAGCGCCGCGAGTCGTCAACTTGCAAACGCCCACCAGCTCCGTTCGCGATCACAACCGCCATGTCACGCACGCGCCATATCGTCAGCCGGACCGGACGCGTGCGTCAGCCCGGTGCCGTGAAGTTGCGTGGGGGCCGGTGGGCGGCCGTAGCGGGACAGTCTGTTGGGGACTTGGGTTTGGGAACCGTAGGGGTCCCCGGTTCAAGTCCCTGTAAACGGACCAAAGTACGGAGTGAGAACTGGTACTTGGAAAAAAGGTGCCAAAGGTTCACCTCCTGGGAGCTGCCGAGGTGCCCTTGAGCAAGGCACCAGACGCACCTCTACACTGCTCCCCCGGCGCTGTATATAAAAATAGCTGCTCCCACTGCTCCTAATACTAGGATGGGTTAAATGCAGACAAACTAATTTCACTGTGTTTGTACCATGTATGTGGCCAATAAAGATTTAGATAAAGATTCAGAAATAACACGGCGTGATTAACTAACCGCGGTAAATTACATGTCAAGTCATGGAAACAGTGACCTTCAGTATGTTGTCTGTCTGGAAATTTGTTCAATGACACAAGACTCCACTGGTTATCCAGTGGAATCTGTGCTCATTACATGAACACAGAATCTGAATCAGAATGCCTTTGTTGACATTGCAGTAGCAATCCTCACGGAGCACTATTTACACACATAACAGCAATTGAAAAATAAGAATTATTCAAAAACTAAACTTAACTAAATAAGATTTTTAATTGCCAAATATGAGCCAAATGATATCCATCCACCGTCTCCCGCTTATTCGTGGTCGGGTCACGGAGGTAGCAGCTCCAGCAGGGGACTCCAAACGTCCCTCTCCCTGGCAACATCCACTAGCTCTGACTGGGGGATCCCGTGGCGTTCCCAGGGCAGCGTGGAGATGTAATCACCCCACCTGTACCTCGGTCTGCCCCGTGGTCTCTTCCCAGTTGGACGTGCCTGGAAAACCTCCCTCGGGAGGCGACCAGGAAGCATCCTTACTAGATGAACCACCTCAACTGGCTCCTTTCTACGCGAAGGAGCAGCGGCTCTACTCCGAGTCTCTTATGAGTGACTGAGCTTCTCACCCTATCCCTCAGGGAGATACCAGCCACCCTCCTGAGGAAACTACTTTTGGCCGCTTGTATTTGCGATCTTGTCCTTTCGGTCATTACCCATTGTTCATGACCATAGGTGAGCGTAGGAACGAAGTAGATAGAGAGCTTTGCCTTCTGGCTCAGCTCTCTTTTGGCTTACAATATATATATATATATATATAAAAACGTATATATACAGTACATATTGCAGTGGCCCTATGTACAGTAGTTCAAGTTAGTTAGAAAATATATATACATACAAAGGTGCGGTGGGATTTAAACATGTAACTAAGTAATGTAGTATTGAAGCGATACAGTATTGTAGTTAAACCGAACAGTCAGTGTCAGTGTAGGACATTGTTCAATTATCTTATGGCTCTCTAGGGTAGAAACTGTTCTTAAGTCCATTAGTCTATGATAGAATGATACAGCTTCTGTACAGAAAAATCTACAATGTTTGGTGTATGAATTGAAACACCAGCGTTCGTGGTGATTGGTGTTTTAGTCATGAGTCATAGTTGTGAGTTTCTTTTAAAAGTCCAGTATTTGAAATAACAAATGACGCAGCGGCATCCTGGTGTCATCCTGCCCCGTGCTTGTGCTGAAGAATACTAATCTGGGAGAGGGAATGGCGTCCAAAGCAATACTGTTTGTGCTATGTGATGAGGATGATGTGGATGTGTGCAGGGCAGACATCTGTGTCTGGATGTGTGTATGTATGGTGCATTCATAGGTGTGTGAGTGTATGTGTGTGTGTACATGTGTGTGTGTGCGCGGCGTGCGCGCCTGTCTTATATGTATATGTGTGTGTGTGTGTGTGTGTGTGTGTGTGTGTGTGTGTTTGTGTGTGCGCCCCTGCCTATGTAGGCACATTCATGTTCATGTGTGCGTGTGTGTGCATGTGTGTGTGTGTGTGTGTGTGTGTGTGTGTGTGTGTGTGTGTGTGTGTGTGTGGTGTGTGCGTGTGTCAGTGTGTGTTAGCGTGTGTAAGTGTGTAAGTGTGTGTGTTTGTGTGTGCGTGCCAGTGTTCTTCCTTTAACCTTGCCCCTCCCCTCAGGAGCCGGCCAAGCTGCCAAGCTAGCGAAACAAACATACGTGTCACTGTCCAAAACCGCTGAGTCAGCTCCTCATCCGCATTCCACTGAGCAACTCAACAAAGCATGGATACCTTTAGCTAACGGCAATGATGACCATAGCATTTGATTGGATGACAGCCACGCTGTAATATAAGTTCATAAAAGAAGCCACTTGAGTCATATCATATCAATATATATATATATAATTGTAGCTATAATATATCTGGACTTTCTAGAGAGCAGCTCGTACGTCTACATTGATTATTCAGAGTCTCTGGATACGAGACAGACGAGTCTATATATAGATGGTATGCTACAGTATATACATTGTGACAATCGGGATTCAGCGACAAACTCTGTCACAAGCGGATATCGTCAAGGAAGGGGATTTCATAAGTTGCTCCACTGTGTTACGACACAGGGGAGGAAAAGCCTTTTGCAAACATCTCTCCACCAGTCCCACGGTCTCGGAGTGATTCCATTGCTCAGCCAGCACATATCTGTACTTGTATTTTGTTTTATAAATTCCGGTGAATAAGAAAGGATTGATACTAGCAAACAAACAATCTTCTCTCTCATGTACAAGAGGACATTCTGGAGAATTAGATTTTTTTTGCTTCAGTGCTTAGCGTGAGGTTTGGTTGATCTCATTGTTCCCCAATGACTTCTGAAGTCAAACAGTGGCAAGAATATGTAGAAACATCTAAACTATATCTTTATATCCATATTATATAAATATGGAGGGATGCAATTTTGATATAGTCACAGTTTAAGTTTAAGCTTGCTCCGGTAATTTTCGTGAGTAATAGTTGCAGCAAAAGTAAAGTCTTCCATTCTTCTCTTTATGAAAAAGCATATTGTGCAATATCGTCATACACTTTATAAATGAATGCGCCACATGTGCCACTATCCGAGTTTAAACTAACCACTCACAATGTCCACGGCCTGCAGCCTTGACGTAATGTCTTCAATTAGCTGTGGTGGATGAACCCATTCCACCCAAACACACACACACACACACACACACACACACACACACACACACACACACACACACACACACACACACACACACACACACACACACACACACACACACACACACACACACACACACACCACACACACACACACACACACACACACGCTCTTGGCCCTCTTTGAATGACATCAACAAGAGTAATTGTGGTTAGAGGAAAGCTGAATTAAAGATGGGTGGATGGAGAGAGGAGGAGGAGGAGGAAGAGGAAGGGGAAAGAGGATGAGAGGATGAGGGAGAGAGGAGGAGGAGGTGGGAGGAGTACAGTATCAATGTCAGTTAATGAGGCACACATCTGCGAGCACCACATTAATGAGAAGCAAGGTACACTGAGCGCATCCACACACACACACACACACACACACACACACACACACACACACACACACACACACACACACACACACACACACACACACACACACACACACTTGCAACACTTTGACATCGCAACCTCCTGCCAATAGGGTTAGGGGTCTGAGGGTGGTCTGGTGGTCTGAGGGTGGTCTAGAGGTCTGAGGGTGGTCTGGAGGTCTGAGGGTGATCTGGTGGTTTGAGGGTGGTCTGGGTTGGGTGTCTGGGGGTCTGAGGTATCTGGGGGTCTGGGGGTGGTCTGGTGGTTTGAGGGTGGTCTGAGGGTGGTCTGGTGGTTTGAGGGTGGTCTGGGTGGTCTAACCCAACAGACAGACAGTAACACGGATACACCGTGGGCGTGTGTGTGTGTGTGTGTGTGTGTGGGGGGGGGGTGGTGGGTGGGAAGAGAGGGAGACGAGATGAGAGCGGGCGGGCGGACGATCCGAAGACTCGCAAGGCGCCGGCCCGCTAATTTTAGCCGCACAGCTAATTTAGCTCAAGCTCGTCTCCCTTCCCTTCATGCCACATGCCACGCTGGGGCAAGGCAGCAGCAGGATTGCCGTGTGAATCAAACGGTTCAGTGTTTTGTAATAGAGTGACGGCTGGATGATTTTTATGTGTGTGTGTGTGTGTTGCGTGTGTGTGTGTGTGTGTGTGTGTGTGTGTGTGTGTGTGTGTGTGTGTGTGTGTATGTGTGGCATGTGCACTCGTGCAGTACATCCATGTGTGTGTGTCTATGTGGATTTACGTTCACGTGGAGTGTGTGTGTGTGCGTGTGTGTGTGTGTGCGTGTGTGTGTGTAGATGAGTTGTGTAGGGGTGACTCGTAAAAATGTGCAATGGACATGCCCGCCTTCCGTCTTAAACGTCAATAAATCATTTGGACACACACACGCACACACACATATGCACACACTCTCACACACACACACACACACACACACACACACACACACACACACACCACACACACACACACACCACACACACACACACACACACACACACACACACACACACACACACGTTTGCACACACACTCACTCACACAAACACACATTAGATGAACACAACTCTCGAACCGGTGGATGAAGGCTGAGCCGTGACTAAAAAACAATCCCAAAATGAGCTCTGTAGATGACAGATCAAACCATGCATCCCGGAGGAACATACATGAGGGCTTGGTGGGGGGTGGTGTGCACGGAGAAGAAAGAACTCCATCCATGAATGAATATGTGAATATGGTTTGACCTTCATCCAGTTCTCTATACCCTCTCCTTCTGCCAGGAGCATGAAACGTGCCTTCTTTCATATCCTAGTGGAACGGCAGCAGATCCTCCCTTTAAAATGCTTTTTAAAAGCTTTTTTTTGCACAATTCAACACATGTACATCCATCAGTCACTTTATCGTTGTTTTTATTGTGTATAGTGTTTTTATAGTACTGTGTTAAATTCATACTGCGGGAGGGAATGGGCAGTAAGCATTCCGATCTCCCCCGGGTATCGTGTCCTCGCCCGCCTGCTGTTTCAGCCGTAGAGAGGGTGTAGGCGGTTTGTGATTGGCTTCTTTAGATAACAGTAACCCCATAGCAAATACAGGGGGGGGGATGCACACCTATTTCAAATCTTATAACCTCGAAAACAGGTAACAGACGGGAGACCTCGGACCAGCCTCCCCTTTCTCATGTGTTTTATAACCGAGAAATAAGGGGGGAGAATTAGGTAGAGTCGACCATGTGGGGACAGGTCATTGGGGGAATCCTGCGAGAGGATGTTTTTGTGTAAATTACTACTATGTGTCGTAAAGATGTGGCCTGTGAAGTGGCCCTTTGTAACTGGGATTAAGGGCTATACAAGTCAAACTGACTTGACGTGAGAGCCCATTAAAATAAATGTTTGAGCGTTGCGTCTTGGAACTGTGGTCCGTTTTGGAACAAAGGACCTTGACTTGGATCTGCATCATTATTGGCCCAAGAGTGGCCAAGTGCGTGTGCTTCAGCATATTCAGGTGGCTGCAGGTCCACCAAATGACCCACCAAAGCTCTAATTCCATCACATAGCGGTCCTTTACAGTTACCCTGTGTACGTATTCCTTCTCTCTCTCTCTCTCGTCTAAATAGCTCTGTTTCCTAAGCTTTCCAAGTCTTATGTATGGCGCCAAACCAGGAATATTTTTCCTTTAAATATGCTTTATATAACAACAACCCCCAGTGTTTACAATGGGTACTGCTGTCCAAATTCACAATATTGCAGAGAGTTGTACCCGTGTATTGTCACAACTGTGGGTTTTTATCGAAAGGGAGGACAAGGCTTTTTAAGTTAGGAATATATAACCATCTCAGGGGATCCAGATCCTTGCTTCCATGGCTACAGCACACTGTGTCATTGTGTGCCAATTTGTTTCATATCTGGCAACCCGGGGGGTACTCAGAGGATATTAAACACACGGAACAAAACAAAAGCAGACCGGCATTTCGACTTGACAAATCACGGTTATTTCATGAGTAAGTACAGTACGGACAGTAAATATTCAGTAAGTACAGTAAATATTCAGTAAGTACAGTAAATATTTGACATACATCTAGCACAGCTAATCTTCTCTGTCATATTTGCATTTGCATCATTGTTATGGTCAGGGCCTAGGAGGCTAGGAACTGACATTATTATACCATCATAATTTACCATCAATATTAATACGGGTGTGGACTAGGAGGCTAGGAGATAAGATTATTATATGCGTATCATGTACCATCCATATTAAAATTGTCATGGCCTAGGCATTTGAAATGGAAGTGTTGTATTTCTCTCTGTCTTCGGGGTTGTATGTTGTAGCAGTAGCAAGTACTGCGTCACACACATGGAACAAACCCCGGGTCTGAAACATTACTAGAAAAATTGCGTCCAAATTGGATTTGTTTCTTTACCACAAAGAAACAAAGAAAAAGAAACAAAACTAATTTGGACCTAATTTTTGGGCGAAACATGCAGATCATTTTTTCCACAAACACATGCATAAAAAGCAGCATTGTTATGCTATGAAATAGCCTCGCGCAACAAATCCCTTTTAGCTATTTTCTAACGTTGCTAACACAACGACAACTGACGAGTGGCTAACAAAGAGCCCGTTTCAGTTGTACTGTGTTCTTTCCCTTTGGCGGAGTGAGTCAGACTTTCTCGACTTCTGGTCTCCAGAGCTCTCTCCCATACTTTATGAACGTCCCGTTTCCCCTTCATCCCCTCAGTTACCGCGGTGATTGCATTGTGACACAGAACGCGAGGGCCCCCCGCGCTCTGTGTCACAATGCAATCACCGTAACACCAATTACTTCACACCACCTGTCGCCCGACCCCTGCCGTCGAAACGCGAAAAAAAGCCAATAGATTATTATTACAGCAGCTCCCGCCTCCGCTGCTACCTCTGATTGGTCGGCGGGATAGATGAAGACAACCCGATCGAGGATCTCAATAATGGGGCGAGGCCGGAGGATTGGCTGAGATTGGTGGGGACGTCTGATTGCTGATTGGCTGGAAGAGTACACGACTCCGTGTCAAAGGGAATAATGTGTAGCGAGCTTATTCAGCTACTGTTAATTACTTATAGATGGATCTTGATTAGGAATACAAACTGATATTGTATATCTGATATTCTAAGTTATTAATAAGAATTATAAGTCAGAAGTGACTTCCTATAATAGGTATTTGTTGTCACCATCTGGTCTCTACTGGCAGACCACCCATTAGAATTAGTAGCTAGCGTTAGCACTAGCATTATTCTGCCTGACAGGATGTAGGCTGTAGAGATAAGTCTGCCATTTGCCGACTATTTCAGCATATTTTCCGCTATCTGTGTGTTGCTGTTTTCAAAGTCCCCGTCGCTACGTGAAACAACAACAACAACATCTGAGCTAGCAACCTACACGCTGAAAATGGCATTGTGTTTGTTTGTTTTCTTTTTGGCAAAGATTTAGCCATTGTAATGCCAGGGCTCCACCTTACTACAGCCAGCAAACGTTCCACCATAAGTTCCATCGACACTATGTTGCGAGGGCACTGCTGCATCCTGGGCTTTGCACCGCCTGAGACCATTCTGATTGGTTTAAAGAAATACAAACAAAAGAGAGCTTTTTTTCCCCCTATCCCAGAATGATTATGGATTCAGCTAGACCAGGGGGATTTTTTTTATTATAGGTCCACTTGTGAATTCTATTCAAGGTGAATGGTCCAGAACAATGCAAGTAAAGTGCATCAATTAACATCCATAACATATACACACACACATTCAATAGTACAGTATGATGGCTTGAACTAGTGGGAGAAATGGTACTGTTTGCCTATAGCCAATGTCTTGAACCTCGGCACAAAAGGTGTGATTGCCAGGCAGAGGCACTAAGTGTTCATTTGTCAAACTGCTGCGGTATGAGTTTTTTACAAAGTTCGGGGAACATCCAGACTCACAGCATTATGTTGAACCGAATATGGTGAGCAAATGAATGGCCACCTTTTGAAGGTGGGGGACACTTGCTGCAGTAGCCATCTTTGTCCAGAATGTCACAGGGTCACAGTCCACTTCCTTCAGAGCAACATTCTCCTGGAGATCTATCAGCTCGGTTTGCAGAGATTAAACATTTTCCCACGGGAAGATGCTCTGTGCCTCTCTTGAGAATTCTTGAATATTCTTCACCAGAAATGGAGATACAATACAGAGCTTAACTAGACTGAAATGATCAAAAGGGTTTTGAAAATTCTCAGCCAGCCGCTCCAGGAATGCAACATGAGTGTGATGGTGATTACCATTAGAGTTGGAAAGTGTAATGTGATCTCAATATTCTATTGGAAAGAACGTACTGCTGACATCAGGTCACACACTGTGTTGCCTTGGCCTTGGAGTTTAAGCTCATTAAGATGAGACGTCACATCCACCAAAAAGGCCACACACTCCATATTTGTATCATCCTGCATAAAATCAAGGTGCTGTTTGGCTTTGGCCTTTTTCTGCTCCGACACAAACACATCTGCAGGTCTTTCTTGATGGCCCACAATTGCTCCAGAACCCTTCCCTCACTCAGCCACCTCACATTGTTATGAATGAGAATGTCATCATAAGCTGCATTGACCTGGTGTGAGTGAGTGAGAGTGAGAGAGAACACACTGAAGGGCTGAGGAGGCTCTCGTGTAGTTCACAAGCTTCCTAATTGTCTCCAGGACATCGGAGTATTAGTTTCTAAGATTGCCACACAGCACTGATTGGTGATTGATGCAGTGGTATGACAGCAGATCTGGATGGTGCTCTTTCAGGTGCTGAACAGCCATCTTCTTTCTCCCAGTCATGGCTGGAGCTCCATCAGTTGCAATGGACACCTCTTGAGGTAAATTCAAAATGTTCCCTTTGCCTCACTGTAATACCTAACGAAGACGCCTAGCTGGGCGTTGTCAGTGCTAGCCAGTGAAATGCACTCTGCATTTTTGGCTTCATCCGTCAGCTGTGTCACCAGGTATTTATCAAGTAATTCAGTTATCCTAGTTATAGTGGAGTTTGATGAGGGTATCTTAATTTTCTCCTGTTTCTCCTTACCCTCCAACAAAGCCTCAGTTACTTCAGTCATGCACTCCTTCTGTGCTTTGTTGTGCTTGCCCAAAACCCAGGCCACTCACAGTGAGGCATAATTTGCTCTCTCTTGCATTGTCATAGATCTGACAAACAGTCTGTTTGTGGCTTGATAGGAAGATTGCATTTTTTTAACTTTGCTGTCCTCCCCTATGTTTTCTGGGGATACTGCTGCTCAAAATAGCTGTGCTTCGATTCATAGTGGCATATGGCCACACTGCCCTTTCCCACCTGGAGGGAAAGAACTGTTATGTGCGAATGTGCACGTTTGTGGACTACAGCTCAGCGTTCAACACGATAGTTCCTGCCAAGCTCGACACCAAGCTTAGAGGTCTAGGCGTGCCCCCATCCACATGCAGCTGGATACTGGACCTCCTGTCGGACTGCCGCCAGGTGGTGAGGATGGGCAGCACACCTCTGAGCCACTGACCCTCAACACGGGAGC
>JANIIK010007714.1:14771-25000 GCA_027704905.1 Muraenolepis orangiensis
CGGCCTCTCTGCACTTGAGCTGCACTCTGCACCTGTTTGCTCAGCTGACTGAAAAATAAGTTTGTAAATAAGTTTTTAACCTAATTTGGTAACAATTGTGAAACACTTCAACCACAATTAATAGGATAAATAATGCATTTCTGTTTTAATGTAATAACTTGCATAATACACAATGTTTATGGTAAATCTAATCATCCCTTACCTTGTGATATCCACATTTGCAGGGGATTTGTTTCCTGAAGATATCATATTCACGCATTTGTAAATTAAATGGAGGAGTCAATGGACAGGCGTCAATGCGCTTCATGACAGCCTTCCATCTCCTAGAGCCCGGCTCGGTACCTGTGGTGAACCGGTACCCTCGGCATGCAGGCTCAGGATACCTGCCCGATACGCCTCGGGTATACCAGTCTTCGTCATTTCTGAAAATATCAGGGTAAATGCTGCGTTACACAACGGGAATCGAGAAGCCCAACGGGGGGGGGGGGTGAATCGAACACCACGAAGCGCGGGGGGGGGGGAAATCGTCGCAGTGGTTCAATATAATCTGTCGTCCTCAGGGGCCCCCTTCCAGCTCGGGGCCCCCGTCCATGGCCGGGGGCCCCAGGCAATTGCCTACGTTGCCTACACTGTTGCGAGACGCCCCTGCAGACTAGACTATAAGGGAAATAAAAACGATTACGAAAATTCATAAATATCCATATAGATAGATCGATAGGTCGATAGATCGATAGATAGATGGATAGATAAATATCCCGAGGGAAAGGCTTCCAGCAGCTCGTGACACAAAAACAAACAATTCTACTATTAAAATATAAAAACAAAGCGGCATAGACAATTGTAGAATTATACTGTACAATATAATAATTTGCTTGTAAATCGATGTAATAACGTGCTTGTTACGCCGTCGATCGATGAGTCGATGTAAGAGGTTGTATCTGCCGTCTTCCTCGTCTTCTGATCGGAGAAATTGGGGTGGGGGGAAAGCTCGGGGTAAAAGACCACGTGACCAGGACAGTAACGCCCACATCTCTGTTCGGACTGTGTTGCACCGGTTCGTACTGTGTTCGGACCGATGAAATGCTTGCAGTTTGCAGAGGATGGTTTCGATCCATCAACCTCTGGGTTATAGCACGCTTACGCTGCTGTCTGTCACCCCAGATGGAACTTGAACCCACAATCCCTGGCTTAGGAGGCCAGTGCCTTATCCATTGGGCCACTGGGGCTGCTGTTTGGACTGTCTATGTTAACAGAGAATGATAGTGAATTTGGTGGAAAAGAGGCCAAACCTGAGACACATTTTGAAATGCTTCAAAATGTGCGAAATGCTTGCAGTTAGCAGAGGATGGTTTTGATCCATTGACCTCTGGGTTATGGGCCCAGAACGCTTCCGCTGCGCCACTCACCCGAGTCGGGACTGGGACTTGAACCCACAATCCCTGGCCTGGGAGGTCGGTGCCTTATCCATTAGGCCACTGGGGCTGCTGTTTGGACTGCCTATGTTAACAGAGAATAATTGTGATAGTGAATTTGGTGAAATAGAGGCCGAACAAGAGCCTCATTTTGAATACGCGATGCTGGCAGTTAGCAGAGCATGGTTTCAATCCATCGACCTATGGGTTATGGGCCCAGCACGCTTCCGCTGCGCCACTCTGCTGTCTGTCTGCTGATTGGACTGTTGGTGTTAACAGAGAATAATTGTGATAGTGAATTTGGTGAAATAGAGGCCGAACAAGAGCCACATTTTGAATACGCGATGCTGGCAGTTAGCAGAGCATGGTTTCAATCCATCGACCTATGGGTTATGGGCCCAGCACGCTTCTGCTGCGCCACTCTGCTGTCTGTCACCCCAGATGGAACTTTAACCCACAATCCCTGGCTTAGGAGGCCAGTGCCTTATCCATTAGGCCACTGGGGCTGCTGTTTGGACTGTCTCTGTTAACAGAGAGTAATTGTGATAGTGAATTTGGTGGAAAAGAGGCAAAACCTGAGCCACATTTTGAATATGCGATGAAATGCTTGCAGTTAGCAGAGGATGGTTTAGATCCATCGACCTCTGGGTTATGGGCCCAGCACGCTTCCGCTGCGCCACTCTGCTGTCCGACACCCCAGACGGGACTCGTAAATTACACCCCAATGTTCAATGGCAAATATTACATTCAATTAGGAAAGAATAAGCCACCCACTCCGATACAGCCAAAGCTTACCTGGTGGTCTAGTGGTTAGGATTTGGCGCTCTCACCGCCGCGGCCCGGGTTCGATTCCCGCTCAGGGAACATACATTTATGACTTTCTAATAACTGTTGTCTAAATGTTCAACGGAAGATCTTACAATATATTTCGGGTAATGTTCAATGGCAGATCTTACATTCAATTAGGCAAGAATAAGCCACCCACTCCAATACAGCCAATTCCTCCCTGTTGGTCTAGTTGTTAGGATTCGGCGCTCTCACCGCTCAACTAGTGGTTAAGATTCGGGTTCGATTCCCGGTCAGGGAACATACATTTATGACTTTGTAATAACTGTTGTCTAAATATTCAACGGAAGATCTTACAATAAATTACACCCTCATGTTCAATGGCAGATATTACATTCAATTAGGCAAGAATAAGCCACCCACTCCAATACAGCCAATGCTTTCCTGGTGGTCTAGTGGTTAGGAGTCGGCGTTCGATTCCTGTTCGATTCCTGTCCTGTCCTCATTCCCGGTCAGGGAACATACATTTAAGACTTTCTAATAACTTGTCTAAATGTTCAATGGAAGATCTTACAATAAATTACGCCGTCATGTTCATTGGCAGATATTACATTCAATTAGGCAAGAATAAGCAACCCACTCCAATACAGCCACTGCTTCCCTGGTGGTCTAGTTGTTAGGATTCGGTGCTCTCACCACCGCTGCCCAGGTTCAATTCCCAGTTAGGGAACATAAATTTATGACTTTCTTATAACTGTTGTCTAAATGTTCAACAGAAGATCTTACAATAAATGACACACTCATGTTCAATGGCAGATATTACATTCAATTAGGAAAGAATAAGCCACCAATGCTTCCCTGGTGGTCTAGTGGTTAGGATTCGGCGTTCGATTCCTGTCCTGTGCTCATTCCCGGTCAGGGAACATACATTTAAGACTTTCTAATAACTTGTCTAAATGTTCAATGGAAGATCTTACAATAAAATACGCCCTCATGTTCAATGGCAGATATTACATTCAATTAGGCAAGAATAAGCCACCCACTCCATTAAGCAAATGCTTTTCTGGTGGTCTAGTGGTTAGGATTCGGCGTTCGATTCCTGTCCTGTCCTCATTCCCTGTCAGGGAACATACATTTAAGACTTTCTAATAACTTGTCTAAATGTTCAACGGAAGATCTTACAATAAATTACACCCTCATGTTCAATGGCAGATCTTACATTCAATTAGGCAAGTATAAGCCACCCACTCCAATACAGCCAATGCTTCCCTGGTGGTCTAGTGGTTAGGATTCGGCGTTCGATTCCTGTTCAGGTAACATACATTTAAGACTTTCTAATAACTTGCCTAAATGTTCAATGGAAGATCTTACAATAAATTACACCTTCATGTTCAATGGCAGATCTTACATTCAATTAGGCAAGAATAAGCCACCCACTCCAATACAGCCAATTCTTCCCTGGTGGTCTAGTGGTTAGGATTAGGGTTCGATTCCCGGTCAGGGAACATACATTTATGACTTTCTAATAACTGTTGTCTAAATGTTCAACGGAAGATCTTACAATAAATTACACCCTCATGTTCAATGGCAGATCTTACATTCAATTAGGCAAGTATAAGCCACCCACTCCAATACAGCCAACGCTTCCCTAGTGGTCTTGTGGTTAGGATTCGGCGTTCGATTCCTGTTCGATTCCTGTCCTGTCCTCATTCCCGGTCAGGGAACATACATTTAAGACTTTCTAATAACTTGTCTAAATGTTCAATGGAAGATCTTACAAAAAATTACGCCGTCATGTTCAATGGCAGATATTACATTCAATTAGGCAAGAATAAGCAACCCACTCCAATACAGCCAATGCTTCCCTGGTGGTCTAGTGGTCAGGATTCGGTGCTCTCACCGCCGCGGCCCGAGTTCGATTCCCGGTTAGGGAACATACATTTATGACTTTCTAATAACTGTTGTCTAAATGTTCAACGGAAGATCTTACAATATATTTTGGGTAATGTTCAATGGCAGATCTTACATTCAATTAGGCAAGTATAAGCCACCCACTCCAATACAGCCAACGCTTCCCTAGTGGTCTAGTGGTTAGGATTCGGCGTTCGATTCCTGTCCTGTCCTCATTCCCGGTCAGGGAACATACATTTAAGACTTTCTAATAACTCTTGTCTAAATGTTCAACGGAAGATCTTACAATAAATTACACCCTCATGTTCAATGGCAGATATTACATTCAATTAGGAAAGAATAAGCCACCCACTCCAATACAGCCAATGCTTCCCTGGTGGTCTAGTGGTTAGGATTCGGCGCTCTCACAGCCACGGCCCGGGTTCGATTCCCGATCAGAGAACATACATTCATGACTTTCTAATAACTGTTGTCTAAATGTTCAACGGAAGATCTCACAATATATTTCGGGTAATGTTCAATGGCAGATCTTACATTCTATTAGGCAAGAATAAGCCACCCACTCCAATTCAGCCAACTCTTCCCTAGTGGTCTAGTGGTTAGGATTCGGGTTCGATTCCCGGTCAGGGAACATACATTTATGACTTTCTAATAACTGTTGTCTAAATGTTCAACGGAAGATCTTACAATATATTTCGGGTAATGTTCAATGGCAGATCATACATTCAATTTGGCAAGAATAAGCCACCCACTCCAATACAGCCAACGCTTCCCTAGTGGTCTAGTGGTTAGGATTCGGCGTTCGATTCCTGTTCATTCCTGTCCTGTCCTCATTCCCGGTCAGGGAACATACATTTAAGACTTTCTAATAACTTGTCTAAATGTTCAATGGAAGATCTTACAATAAATTACGCCGTCATGTTCAATGGCAGATATTACATTCAATTAGGCAAGAATAAGCAACCCACTCCAATGCAGCCAATGCTTCCCTGGTGGTCTAGTGGTTAGGATTCGGCGCTCTCACAGCCACGGCCCGGGTTCGATTCCCGATCAGGGAACATACATTTATGACTTTCTAATAACTGTTGTCTAAATGTTCAACGGAAAATCTTACAATATATTTTGGGTAATGTTCAATGTCAGATCTTACATTCTATTAGGCAAGAATAAGCCACCCACTCCAATTCAGCCAACTCTTCCCTAGTGGTTAGGATTCGGGTTCGATTCCCGGTCAGGGAACATACATTTATGACTTTCTAATAACTGTTGTCTAAATGTTCAACGGAAGATCTTACAATATATTTCGGGTAATGTTCAATGGCAGATCTTACATTCAATTAGGCAAGAATAAGCCACCCACTCCAATACAGCCAATTCTTCCTTGGTGGTCTAGTGGTTAGGAATCGGGTTCGATTCCCGGTCAGGTAACATACATTTATGACTTTCTAATAACTGTTGTCTAGATGTTCAACGGAAGATCTTACAATATATTTCGGGTAATGTTCAATGGCAGATCTTACATTCAATTTGGCAAGAATAAGCCACCCACTCCAATACAGCCAATGCTTCCCTGGTGGTCTAGTGGTTAGGATTCGGCGTTCGATTCCTGTCCTGTCCTCATTCCGGTCAGGGAACATACATTTAAGACTTTCTAATAACTTGTCTAAATGTTCATTGGAAGATCTTACAATATATTTCGGGTAATGTTCAATGGCAGATCTTACATTCAATTAGGCAAGAATAAGCCACCCACTCCAATACAGCCAATTCTTCCCTGGTGGTCTAGTGGTTAGGATTAGGGTTCGATTCCCGGTCAGGGAACATACATTTATGACTTTCTAATAACTGTTGTCTAAATGTTCAACGGAAGATCTTACAATAAATTACACCCTCATGTTCAATGGCAGATCTTACATTCAATTAGGCAAGTATAAGCCACCCACTCCAATACAGCCAACGCTTCCCTAGTGGTCTAGTGGTTAGGATTCGGCGTTCGATTCCTGTTCGATTCCTGTCCTGTCCTCATTCCCGGTCAGGGAACATACATTTAAGACTTCCTAACAACTTGTCTAAATGTTCAATGGAAGATCTTACAATAAATTACGCCGTCATGTTCAATGGCAGATATTACATTCAATTAGGCAAGAATAAGCAACCCACTCCAATACAGCCAATGCTTCCCTGGTGGTCTAGTGGTTAGGATTCGGTGCTCTCACTGCCGCGGCCTGAGTTCGATTCCCGGTTAGGGAATATACATTTATGACTTTCTAATAACTGTTGTCTAAATGTTCAACGGAAGAACATACAATAAATTACACCCTCATGTTCAATGGCAGATATTACATTCAATTAGGAAAGAATAAGCCACCCACTCCAATACAGCCAAAGCTTCCTTGGTGGTCTAGTGGTTAGGATTTGGCGCTCTCACCGCTGTGGCCTGGGTTCGATTCCCGCTCAGGGAACATACATTTATGACTTTCTAATAACTGTTGTCTAAATGTTCAACGGAAGATCTTACAATATATTTCGGGTAATGTTCAATGGCAGATCTTACATTCAATTAGGCAAGAATAAGCCACCCACTCCATTAAGCCAATGCTTTTCTGGTGGTCTAGTGGTTAGGATTAACGGAACATCTTACAATATATTTTGGGTAATGTTCAATGGCAGATCTTACATTCAATTAGGCAAGAATAAGCCACCCTCTCCAATACAGCCAGTTCTTCCCTGGTGGTCTAGTGGTTAGGATTCGGCGCTCTAACCGCCGCGGCCCGGGTTCGATTCCCGGTCAGGGAACATACATTTATGACTTTCTAATAACTGTTGTCTAAATGTTCAACGGAAGATCTTACAATATATTTCGAGAAATGTTCAATGGCAGATCTTACATTCAATTAGGCAAGAATAAGCCACCCACTCCAATACAGCCAATTCTTCCTTGGTGGTCTAGTGGTTAGGAATCGGGTTCGATTCCCGGTCAGTTAACATACATTTATGACTTTCTAATAACTGTTGTCTAAATGTTCAACGGAAGATCTTACAATATATTTCGGGTAATGTTCAATGGCAGATCTTACATTCTATTAGGCAAGAATAAGCCACCCACTCCAATTCAGCCAACTCTTCCCTAGTGGTCTAGTGGTTAGGATTCGGGTTCGATTCCTGTTCGATTCCTGTCCTGTCCTCATTCCCGGTCAGGGAACATACATTTATGACTTTCTAATAACTGTTGTCTAAATGTTCAACGGAAGAACTTACAATAAATTACACCCTCATGTTCAATGGCAGATATTACATTCAATTAGGAAAGAATAAGCCACCCACTCGAATACAGCCAAAGCTTCCTTGGTGGTCTAGTGGTTAGGATTTGGCACTTTCACCGCCGCGGCCCGGGTTCGATTCCCGCTCAGGGAACATACATTTATGACTTTCTAATAAATGTTGTCTAAATGTTCAACGGAAGATCTTACAATATATTTCGGGTAATGTTCAATGGCAGATCTTACATTCTATTAGGCAAGAATAAGCCACCCACTCCAATACAGCCAACGTGGTCTAGTGGTTAGGATTCGGCGTTCGATTCCTGTCCTGTCCTCACTCCCGGTCAGGGAACATACATTTAAGACTTTCTAATAACTTGTCTAAATGTTCAATGGAAGATCTTACAATATATTTCGGGTAATGTTCAATGGCAGATCTTACATTCAATTAGGCAAGAATAAGCCACCCACTCCAATACAGCCAATTCTTCCCTGGTGGTCTAGTGGTTAGGATTAGGGTTCGATTCCCGGTCAGGGAACATACATTTATGACTTTCTAATAACTGTTGTCTAAATGTTCAACGGAAGATCTTACAATAAATTACACCCTCATGTTCAATGGCAGATCTTACATTCAATTAGGCAAGTATAAGCCACCCACTCCAATACAGACAACGCTTCCCTAGTGGTCTTGTGGTTAGGATTCGGCGTTCGATTCCTGTTCGATTCCTGTCCTGTCCTCATTCCCGGTCAGGGAACATACATTTAAGACTTTCTAATAACTTGTCTAAATGTTCAATGGAAGATCTTACAATATATTTCGGGTAATGTTCAATGGCAGATCTTACATTCAATTAGGCAAGAATAAGCCACCCACTCCAATACAGCCAATTCTTCCCTGGTGGTCTAGTGGTTAGGATTAGGGTTTGATTCCCGGTCAGGGAACATACATTTAAGACTTTCTAATAACTTGTCTAAATGTTCAATGGAAGATCTTACAATATATTTTGGTAATGTTCAATGGCAGATCTTACATTCAATTAGGCAAGAATAAGCCACCCACTCCAATACAGCCAATTCTTCCCTGGTGGTCTAGTGGTTAGGATTCGGTGCTCTCAACGCCGCGGCCTGAGTTCGATTCCCGGTTAGGGAACATACATTTATGACTTTCTAATAACTGTTGTCTAAATGTTCAACGGAAGAACTTACAATAAATTACACCCTCATGTTCAATGGCAGATATTACATTCAATTAGTAAAGAATAAGCCACCCACTCCAATACAGCCAAAGCTTCCTTGGTGGTCTAGTGGTTAGGATTTGGCGCTCTCACCGCAGCGGCCCGGGTTCGATTCCCTCTCAGGGAACATACATTTATGACTTTCTAATAACTGTTGTCTAAATGTTCAACGGAAGATCTTACAATATATTTCGGGTAATGTTCAATGGCAGATCTTACATTCAATTTGGCAAGAATAAGCCACCCACTCCAATACAGGCAACGCTTCCCTAGTGGTCTAGTGGTTAGGATTCGGCGTTCGATTCCTGTTAGATTCCTGTCCTGTCCTCATTCCCGGTCAGGGAACATACATTTAAGACTTTCTAATAACTTGTCTAAATGTTCAATGGAAGATCTTACAATAAATTACGCCGTCATGTTCAATGGCAGATATTACATTCAATTAGGCAAGAATAAGCAACCCACTCCAGTACAGCCAATGCTTCCCTGGTGGTCTAGTGGTTAGGATTCGGTGCTCTCACAGCCACGGCCCGGGTTCGATTCCCGATCAGGGAACATACATTTATGACTTTCTAATAACTGTTGTCTAAATGTTCAACGGAAGATCTTACAATATATTTCGGGTAATGTTCAATGGCAGATCTTACATTCTATTAGGCAAGAATAAGCCACCCACTCCAATTCAGCCAACTCTTCCCTAGTGGTCTAGTGGTTAGGATTCGGGTTCGATTCCCGGTCAGGTAACATACATTTATGACTTTCTAATAACTTGTCTAAATGTTCAACGGAAGATCTTACAATAAATTACACCCTCATGTTCAATGGCAGATCTTACATTCTATTAGGCAAGAATAAGCCACCCACTCCAATTCAGCCAACTCTTCCCTAGTGGTCTAGTGGTTAGGATTCGGGTTCGATTCCTGTTCGATTCCTGTCCTGTCCTCATTCCCGGTCAGGGAACATACATTTAACACTTTCTAATAACTTGTCTAAATGTTCAATGGAAGATCTTACAATAAATTACGCCGTCATGTTCAATGGCAGATATTACATTCAATTAGGCAAGAATAAGCGACCCACTCCAATACGGCCAATGCTTCCCTGGTGGTCTAGTGGTTAGGATTCGGTGCTCTCACCGCCGCGGCCTGAGTTCGATTCCCGGTTAGGGAACATACATTTATGACTTTCTAATAACTGTTGTCTAAATGTTCAACGGAAGATCTTACAATAAATTACACCCTCATGTTCAATGGCAGATCTTACATTCAATTAGGCAAGTATAAGCCACCCACTCCAATACAGCCAACGCTTCCCTAGTGGTCTTGTGGTTAGGATTCGGCGTTCGATTCCTGTTCGATTCCTGTCCTGTCCTCATTCCCGGTCAGGGAACATACATTTAAGACTTTCTAATAACTTGTCTAAATGTTCAATGGAAGATCTTACAATATATTTCGGGTAATGTTCAATGGCAGATCTTACATTCAATTAGGCAAGAATAAGCCACCCACACCAATACAGCCAATTCTTCCCTGGTGGTCTAGTGGTTAGGATTAGGGTTCGATTCCCGGTCAGGGAACATACATTTAAGACTTTCTAATAACTTGTCTAAATGTTCAATGGAA
>JANIIK010007715.1:5000-32500 GCA_027704905.1 Muraenolepis orangiensis
TTTGCAGTTTGCCCAACTTTCAATTATTTGGTAGCAGCTGACAGTTGGTTATTAGTTAAGCTTTTATGAAGTTATTTGCATAATTAAAAATAACTTCACTCACTTCATATACCTTGAGTTGCATGATGCATGTCATTATCAGTTATGACACTTACTGGTATCATGATTATAATAATAATTATTACTAGCGCATCGCCCGTGGTATTCCACGGGATCTAGACGTAGTAGTTGACACTTTTCACATACAAATGATGTATAATGGAAAGAACAACCCCGTACAAAAATACAAATACAGTTCATAAATAAACATTTACTCATTTACTTCAAATACACATTTGTTCTATTGTAGAAATTCCTATTAACATATACTATGTTTTAGATATTTAAAGTTAACAGCCAGATGCTTTAAAACTTGCAAGATAAACCTTTGCTTTGCATATGTCAATCATTGCTAACCTTTACAGTACGCAGTCCTTGCAAACTGACACTGCCAGCCTTCCTATCTTGTGTACAACAATCGATCTGTGCTGCATAGCAACTGCTGTGGTGGAGGCCTCCATTGAGGACCTTCTGGCCCCTGCCTGTGCATTAGGCTATGGCCCCTGCCTGTGCATTAGGCTATGGCCCCTGCCTGTGCATTAGGCTATGGCCCTGCCTGTGCATTAGGCTATGGCCCCTGCCTGTGCATTAGGCTATGGCCCCTGCCTGTGCATTAGGCTATGGCCCCTGCCTGTGCATTAGGCTATGGCCCCTAGAGGAGTATTGTGTAAGATGATCACCTGACTTCCGTTGTTACGGCCTCAGCTGAGCATTGAAACCCCTGAGTTTTCCACTAAATCGCCCGCTAAACGAAGACTAGTGGATGGAATGCTTAACAGATGGACCTTGGTCCGGTTCAGACCCCCAAGCCTCCCCCCGGTATGAAGACCCCTCAACCTGAAGGGGGCGGGTTCCTTGTGACACTCACACACACACACAGTCTGTTAGAGAATTATATACTAGATTATTATTATTAAAACTATTAGTAGAAGTAGTAGTAGTAGTAGTAGTAGAAGTAGTAATAGTAATAATAATAATAATAATAGTATTAATAATAATAATAACATTAATAATAATACTAATAATTTGGAGAGAGCTTGTAGTAGGCCTTTACAATGATCTGTTGGCGCACTGCACTGCCTGGTGAATTAGTTAAAGAGCGTCACAATGAGTTAGGAACAAATCTGACCTCAAAACACAAACCTCTTCAAACTGAGCACTTTTGAGCCCACTTTCCCAGCTGGTGTCCGCAGCCGGAGCCGTCTTACCGGGGACGCCCCTTCTGGCTCTTCTTGGAGCCATCTCGGTTGATAGAGCTCAGATATAACCCGTGCTACAGCCTCCGTTTGGAGATATAACCCGTGCTACAGCCTCCGTTTGGAGATATAACCCGTGCTACAGCCTCCGTTTGGAGATATAACCCGTGCTCCAGCCTCCGTTTGGAGATATAACCCGTGCTACAGCCTCCGTTTGGAGATATAACCCATGCTCCAGCCTCCATTTGGAGATATAACCGGTGCTACAGCCTCCGTTTGGAGATATAACCCGTGCTACAGCCTCCATTTGGAGATATAACCTGTGCTACAGCCTCCGTTTGGAGATATAACCCGTGCTACTGCCTCCATTTGGAGATATACTGTAAATACTGTAGTCACTATATTTGTCTCTTACAACACAACCATACATAACAATATGTTAAATATACTGTAGTCACTATATCTGTCTCTTATAACACAACCATACATAACAATATGTTAAATATACTGTAGTCACTATATCTGTCTCTTATAACACAACCATACATAACAATATGTTAAATATACTGTAGTCACTATATCTGTCTCTTATAACACAACCATACATAACAATATGTTAAATATACTGTAGTCACTATATCTGTCTCTTATAACACAACCATACATAACAATATGTTAAATATACTGTAGTGGGATTGGTGAACGGCTCTTAAACTACATGGAAATGTGCTCTTCTCCGAGCGGAAATAACCGGGTGCGTTGTTATAAGCTCAGAGCTGTCTGTGGAAAAATGTGTGTTGGGCTGCACCTGCGGTGTCTCTCCACCAGAGGGCAGCAGAGTATCGTGTCACACACACACTGTTGGAGCCAAACGAATAGGATTGAATGTTATTGAGTTGTGATCATGATGTTTGAATGAAATATGAATGATTGTGTTACGGTCTCTGTTGTGACCATGATGTTTGAATGTATAAAGAGATATATATATAGATATAGATATAGATAGATATATAGATATATACTATATAGATATCTATATATATATAGATATCTATAGATACATATATAGATATAGATATATCTATATGTATCGATATAGATATCTAGATCTATAAATATGTATGTGTGTCCCTGTGTGTGTGTGTGTGTGTGTGTGTGTGTGTGTGTGTTTGTGTGTGTGCAGGGGAGGGGTCCGGTGCCTCCCTCCCACCTCGGCGGTGCGGCCGGGTGTTTCGGGGGGGGGGGACTCGAACCGGCGACCTTCCGGTTCCCCTCCCCCTGACGGACCGAGCTATCCCGGCGCGCCGATTCTCCAGAAGGAAGCGAGAGCCGTTCCTCCGGAGACCTTCCGCCCTCAGAGGGCGGTGTGAATGGGGAAGGAGCCGCCCGGAGAGGACCGGCGGGGCGGGGCGGCGCAGGGCAGCGGCACGGGCGGCACGCGGGAACACCGGCTCCTCCTGAGGGGAGCCGCCGCCCGCTTCCTCAGCCGGCGCATGTCACCGGTGAACAAGCTCCACGACCGCGGGTCTGGGGACCAGGGGAGAGAAGGGAAGCCATTAAGGGGAAACAGAGCATTCCGTTGTAGTGACGCCCAGAGACCGCTAGATGGCGCCTTGGAACCCAAACGGCTGCAAGAACCTGACGACAACAAAACAACCTCAAGATCATCCGACCTTTAATGTTCATATCCTTGTAACGGACATGAATCAATTCATTCATAATACTACTTCAAAAAAGTAGCCGGTATGTCCACATTTCATCACAGTCAGGCTTAGAGACAGCTTCCACAGTCAGGCCATCAGGCTGCTGATCAAGGGTGAATAGCATGTCATATATCATGTATATTTTGTATATGTATATTTTATTACATTGATTTATATATATATTGCTCTTTTTCTGACATATTGCATTTTATATATTGCATTTTTATATATTTAACTTATATAGTTTTGTACTTTTTTACTTGTAAAATATTTTTACTACTACTACTACTACTACTACTACTACTAATAATAATAATAATAATAATAATATTAATAATAATAATAATAATAATTATAATAATAATGTTACTACTACTACACTACTACTACTACTACTACAAATACTACTACTACAACTACTACTACTACTACCATTGTTGACAGGTGTGTGTGTGCGCCGCCAGCGCACGTGGCTTGGCCACGCCCCCTGCCAACCACCGTAACCATTGTTGACAGGTGTGTGTGTGCGCCGCCAGCGCACGTAGCTTGGCCACGCCCCCTGTCAACCACCGTACCGCCAGCGTAACCATTGTTGACAGTGTGTGTGTGCGCCGCCAGCGCACGTGGCTTGGCCACGCCCCCTAACAACCACCGTAACCATTGTTGACAGGTGTGTGTGTGCGCCGCCAGCGCACGTGGCTTGGCCACGCCCCCTAACAACCACCGTAACCATTGTTGACAGGTGTGTGTGTGCGCTGCCAGCGCACGTGGCTTGGCCACGCCCCCTAACAACCACCGTAACCATTGTTGACAGGTGTGTGTGTGCGCTGCCAGCGCACGTGGCTTGGCCACGCCCCCTAACAACCACCGTAACCATTGTTGACAGGTGTGTGTGTGCAGGGGATTGGGATGGGGCTAATGGGGGGCAGGGCTAAGGGGGGCGGGGCTTGGGTGGGCTAGGGGATTGGGGGTGGGGCTAAGGGGGGCGGGGCTAAGGGGGGCGGGGCTGGGGGGGCTAGGCGTGGCCAAGGCAAACACACACACACACACATATACACAGACACACACACACACTCTCACACACACAGACACACACACACACACACACACACAGACAAACAGACACACACACACACAAACACACAAACACACTCACACACTCACAGACACCCACACACACACACACACACACGCACACACACACACACGCATAACAAACACATACACACGCATACATAACAAACACACGCACAAACACACACACACACACACATCTGAGGGCACTCAATTCAGGTCAATCATTAACAAAGGGTTAGGCAAAGTAAACCAACTCCAAAGGCCAGTGGCCCCCATTAACCCTAAAGCTGAAACTCTGTGGATGTGTGAGCGTGTGTCTGTGTGTGTGCACCAGTGTGTGTCTGCGTGTGTGCGTGTGTGTTTGTTATGTGTGCGTGTGCGTGGTCACCTTGCGGGCCATGATCTCCGACACCGGCCCCCTGGCGTGCCGCTAGCTGAGGTTCCGCCTCCCGGGACAGACCCAGCTGGAAGAGCACCAGCACCGAGGGGCCGGAGGGCCCCGAGGCCCTCATGCTGAGACCCCCACCAAAAGACTACAAATATGGAGGTTTAGGTTGGATCAGTGGAGTGAGACCAGGTCTTCTGGGAAAGATGTTGGTTAGGACATACCAATGCCCAGTCCATCTCCAGGGAGTGTGTGTGTGTGTGTGTGTGTGTGTGTGTGTGTGTGTGTGTGTGTGTGTGTGTGTGTGTTGTGTGTGTGTGTGTGTGTGTGAGAGTGTGTGTGTGTGTGTGTGTGTATGTGTGTGTGTGTGTGTGTGTGTGTGTGTGTGTGTGTGTGTATATCTATAGACACTCATTTAACTACAGCTATAGAGGAGCATAACTACGGTGTGTGTGTGTGTGTGTGTGTGTGTGTGTGTGTGTGTATATCTATAGACACTCATTTAACTACAGCTATAGAGGAGCATAACTACGGTATGTGTGTGTGTGTGTGTGTGTGTGTGTGTGTGTGTGTGTGTGTGTGTGTGTGTGTGTGTGTGTGTGTGTATCTATAGACACTCATTTAACTACAGCTATAGAGGAGCATAACTACGGTATGTGTGGATGTGTGTGTGTGTGTGTGTGTGTGTGTGTGTGTGTGTGTGTGTGTGTGTGTGTGTGTATCTATAGACACTCATTTAACTACAGCTATAGAGGAGCATAACTACGGTATGTGTGTGTGTGTGATTGTCTTGGTCTGTGAACTCTGTTGATGTGGGGTTTCAGTACGCTGTAGTTTGACAGGAAGTGAAACTGACAAGAGAGAGAGAGAGAAATATATATAGTATAGATATAGATCTATAACTGTTATTCATTACTAGTTATTAAAAGCCCCTCCCATTGATCCATATTTAGATTAAAAAGAAACACACTTTGAACACTTTGAAGCAACAGAGAGACACAGAATGAGTTTCCAACAGAAGCTATGTCATATATATGTCCATAACTTGATTCATAACACAGGACCACTTACTGAACCACTGACTGTAGGGCCGTGTCCCGTCTAATCTCTAGTGTCCTGCTCTTCTTCTACTTGTTTCAAGGCCTCTGAGTAAGAGCCATTTGGACCACTACAATGGGGAAGTAGAGCCGTCTGCAGAAGTGTCTGAATGTGACCTTTAACCTCCAGTCCAGTGCATCTCCACGAGGCGTGGTGGAGGTAGGAGGAACTCAGGGCTCCACTCAGCATGAAGGCTCTGCTCCTTGGATGTACTGAGGGGGGACACGGGGGGTAGACTGATCCTCACTAGGTCCCTCTTTGATATATATATACACACACCTGCAGCCATGTTGCTAGATCTATGTTTATATATAGATAGATATATATCTCTACATACAGTTTATCTCTCTCTATACATCTACATATATTTACTTGTCATTGCGTGTGATTTCTTATAAGAGAACAGACAGTCTCTGTCTATCTATCTATCTATAGATAGATTTGATCTATCTATAGATAGATAGATAGATATTTAGATCTAAATATATATAGATCTATGGATCTATATGTAATTCTATATATCTATATATGAACTTGTAACTGCTTGTGATTTCTAATAAGAGGAGGACAGATCTCTCTGGGGTCTCTAGAACATTCTTTATTTCATGATGATCTCCAAAAAACAAAAACACATCAAACACAACTTGTGAAAATAAGTGATATATTGAGAATATGAGTGACAGATGTATACATATATATATACATATATACACACATATCTATCTATAGATCTATATGGGTCATACATGGACAAGAGCGTAGTACATTATTTGCTGCAAACAAACAAACAAACAAACAGTTAAAGTGAATTCCCCCCGCATCTCTCCTGCATCTTTAGAACAAAAAATATATATTCCTTCATGCCTTCTTCCAAGCCTTCTCCTCTCTCAGGGGTCCACATCATCGCCCATATCTGGTCCACATCCCGCCCACATCAAGTCCAAATCCCGCCCACATCTGGTCGAAATCCCGCCCACATCCGGTTCAAATCCCGCCCACATCCAGTAAACATCCCGCCCACATCCGGTACACATCCCGCCCACATCCGTTCCAAATCCCGCCCACATCCGGTACACATCCCGCCCACATCCCGCCCATATCTGGTCCACATCCCGCCCACATCAAGTCCAAATCCCGCCCACATCTGGTCCAAATCCCGCCCACATCCGGTTCACATCCCGCCCACATCCGGTTCACATCCCGCCCACATCCGGTCCAAATCCCGCCCACATCCGGTCCAAATCCCACCCACATCCGGTCAATATCCCGCCCACATCCGGTCCAAATCCCGCCCACATCCGGTCAATATCCCACCCACATCCGGTACACATCCTGCCCATATCCGGTCCAAATCCCACCCACATCCGGTCCAAATCCCACCCACATCCGGTCCAAATCCCGCCCACATCCGGTCCAAATCCCGCCTGTGTAATTTTATAAATGTGTGTTTGTGAAAGTGTGTGTGTGTTCTTGTGTGTGTGTGTGTGTGTGTGTGTGTGTGTGTGTGTGTGTGTGTGTGTGTGTGTTCCATGTGTGTGTATATATATTTTTATACATACACATTTATTTCTGAGTGTGTGTTTGTGTGCATGTGTTTGTTTGTGTTTCTATATGTGTGTGTGTGTGTGTGTATTTCTATGTGTGTGTGTGTGTGTGAGTGTGTATTTCTGTGTGTGTGTGTGTGTGAGTGTGTATTTCTATGTGTGTGTGTGTGTGTGAGTGTGTATTTCTATGTGTTTGTGTGTATTTCTATGTGTGTGTGTGAGGGTGAGTGTGTATTTCTATGTGTGTGTGTGTGTGAGTGTGAGTGTGTATTTCTATGTGAGTGTGTGAGGGTGTATTTCTATGTGTGTGTGTGAGTGTGTATTTCTATGTGTGTGTGTGTGTATTTTTCTATGTGTGTGTTCTTGTGTGTGTGTGTATTTCTATGTGTGTGTGTGTGTGTATTTCTGTGTGTGTTGCTACAAGCGACACAGAGACACTGAGGAACCATAATCCCCATAACCAAACCCAGGGAGGAGGTCCTCCTGGGTGAATGTGGACTGGAAGGTGTGGATGAGTGTCAGTGTGTCTGAGGACCCTCCTCCATCTGGGGACACTCTGTAGAAGGAGAGAGAGCCAGCAGGTCGGTCCACATACACTCCTACTCTGTTAGAGGGGAGGAGATCTATGGCTGTTCTACTAGCGTTGTACCAGACAGAGTAACCATCATCAGAACAATAAGACTCCAGGACTTGTTGTTCCCTCCAAGCCTGCTGTCATCACCCCCTCCTCTCCTAGTGATTCCTCTGTATGTCACTCCTATACCAACATATCCTCCTTTCCTCTCCACCTCCACCTCCCAGTAACAGCGGTCAGTCAGACCCTCTCTACACAACACCTGGGGCCAGTAGTCAAATCTCTCCAGGTGATCAGGATACGACTTCCTCCCTCCAACCCTCGTCACCTTCCTGTTGTCCTCAGACAGAGAGAGGTCCTCTGTGGGCTGTGTTTGGGTCCAGTGTGAGTTCACACTCATCTGATGGGAGAGAAGGAAAGACATGATGAGTCTACACAGAAACACTACATATCAAATACACATACAAGTATCATGAATAGATGTATTATTCTATATTAATATACAAGTATCAGCTACTACTTTGTTTTCCCATCCACCACGTCATGCTGTGCATCACGACATGATACATTATTATACATTATTATACATTATTATTATACATTATTATACATTATTATATACATTATTATACATTATTATACATTATTATTATACATTATTATTATACATACATTATGATGTTTTTTTATGATAGAGACTGTTATTTGCTGCAGTTTTGAGCATTGCAATATATTTATTTTCATGATGTTATTTATTTATGATCATTTATATTTTTTAAGATTTGATGTCAGCTGTTGCTGTCTTTTGTTCTATATTTTATACTGAAATAGAGCCCTGCTGTTTTGTTAGGGCTTTTTGTTTAAATAAAAATGTCAAATATACAAAAATACAGTAGCTGTCCTTATTTTAAATGTCTATGCTTAAGTTGTTCTAGGTGTTGCTATCTGCTGTGTGTAGCCTGGTTCTACAAGCAGGTCAGGTCATTCATTGGGTGCTATCAGAGGTACAAGGGTCTGGAAATGCAATGAAAACAATTGGCCACAGCTAATCATTTATATTAAAAATGTTTTACTTTTGAATACTTCAGTACAAAGGATGTATTGAATAATTTAAGTGATATATGTGTACACATATAAATAATTAGTCAAAATAGGGCTCAATTTGATTGAATTATAAAAGGTATATGTGGTCAAATAGAAGAGCCGTTTGGGAGCCGAAAGAGCCGGCTCTTCTTGGTGAGCCGAGCCAAATGAGCCGGCTCACTCAAAAGAGCCGGAATTCCCATCACTAGTGTGAGTGGTGTCAGTATGAGAGCACGACAGCGCGTCTAATTGTGATGCGGCCCAAGAGCCAATCACTAAAATGCCTGCGATGCAGTGAACCAATCACCTTCGAGGGGGGAAAACCCTATCAAGCACTATCTGAGTTGACCATCTGAGTTCAAACCTAAAATGGCAGGGAAAAAATGCACAGCTAAGCGAAAATATGAAGACGACCATAGGACGTTTTTAGTAGAGTGGGAGAGTTCATCTTTTTTTATAGAACGCAATTGCAAGCCATTTTGCCTTCTATGCCAGACGTCATTAGCCCATTTCAAGGCTTCACATCTTCAGCGCCATTTCACCTCACTCCATGCTCACTCCATCCACCAGGAATTCCTAAAGGTGTTGAACTTCACAAGCAGAAGTTAAACACCTTGAAAAGTCAGGCGGAAAAGCAGACACAGTTTTTCCAAAAAATAAGGAAGCCCTCGGAGACCGTAACGCTTGCATCATATCAAGTTGCTTGGAACATAGCACGAGCTAAAAAGCCCTACAATGAAGGGGAGTTTGTTAAAACATGCCTCAGTGACGTGGTTGAAATCTTGTTTCCAGAAAACCAAAAACTGAAACAAGGTGGAGGATTGTTCAAGGCAAGGAATGTCAGAAGTCCCACTCATTTCATTTAAAGAAGCAACATGCGTAGGAAGATAAAAAACTTGTTCACATTTAGTTTACTGAGAGTTTGTGTGAGAGTGCACACAATGTTCATTGTTGATAATAACTGGCCTCTGAATACTAGTAGGAGAGGTTTAATTCAATTTCTGTCAATATTATGGTGTGTGACATTTACAATAAATCTGTCAGAGCAGAGCTATGTGTGTGTGTCTGTGTGAGGGTGTGTGTGTCTTTGGGAGGGAGGATCTTGAGTGTGTGTGTAAAGTTCTAGATGTTCATTTAGTCTGTGTGAGAGAGAGAGGGGAGGAAGAGAGTGAGGGAGCACAGAGAAAGGCTGAGAACAGAAGAGAGAAGGAGAGGGGGGGGCATCTGTGACTGTGTGTATGATGTGGCTCTTTTTACAGTAACATAGTAACATGTTTGGCTCTTAACCTCTGACTGGTTGGCCACCCCTGATGTATGTTATCAATATATTGATATATTGATAACATACATGATGTCCACCATCATGTTGATTCCCAGTAGGACGTCACCTCCTGCTGTGTGGATGGACCATCTGAAGAGTTAGTGTGTTGTTGTGATGACTCAAACTAAACAGACACTTACACTTCTTTAGAGTCGACCTCAGCGCTCACCAGCTTCAGGTCAGGCAGCTTCTCCATCTCCATGTCCAGAGTCTCCTTCAGCTGATCCAGGGATCTCCTCAAGGTCCCTGCGTATGACGGAGGAGGGACCTCCACCCTGGTCCAGTCCCTGGTGTGTGGAGGATTCTTCAGGGATCTGAAGCTCTGGAGGAAGTGGAGGTGGTCTTCAGTGTGTGAGAGCTGCTTCACCTCTGAGCTCCTATTGGTCAGATCTTTAACTTCCCGCTCCAGCTCTTTGATGAGGTCTTCAGCTTGTTTCTCTATGGATTTCAGTTTCTCTTGAACCGTTTGGTTGAGATCGTCCCGACACTTTTCAATGCAGCGCATCAGAGCGGCGAGGACCTGCTCACCGTCGGCTAGCTCTCGGTCTGCGTCTGCTCTGCTGAGCTTCACTGCGTCTATGATCTCCTGAATCTTTCTTTTTCTCTCCTGGATCATCTGCTGAACATCAGACTCTATCTTCCCCAGCTGGGCCATCTTCAGCTCATATTCCTCCTTCAGAGGTACAACAGGATGGGACCTGTGGTCCGTCTCTGTACAGAACTGACACACACACACCTGTTCAGTCTGGCAGAAGAGCTCCAGAAGTTGATAATTGTGTTTCTTACACATCCGCTCTTCCAGACGGTCCTGAGGCTCCACCAGCTTATGTTTCTTCAGAACTGCGACTCTCTGATGTGGCTCCAGGTGGGAGTGGCAGAAGGAGCTCTGACACACTAGGCAGGACTTGACAGCCTTCAGCTTGGTCCCGGTACAGACGTCACAGGGAACTTCTCCTGGTTCAACACAAGGCTGCTCTTTGACCGGTATGGACCGTCTAAACTGATCAACCATCTCTGATAAGAGGGTATTGACCCGTAGATCGGGTCTTGTGCGGAACAGCTCGTTGCAAAGAGGACAGTTGAACTGGACCTTGTCCTCCCAGAACGTGGTGATACAGGCTCTACAGAAGTTGTGTCCACATGGTGTGGTAACTGGACTCTTGAACACATCCAGACAGACGGAACAGGAAAAGTTCTCCTCAGACCAGGAAGGTTTATTAGAGGCCATTCCTAGAACACATTGTTGAATCAAGTTAGAAAACAATCACATTATATTTATTGTTTATATGATAATGTGCACATTTCTACATTTTTACTGTTCCTAACGTGTGTGTATATATATAAATCTTATAATTTTTAAAATAATCTTTTTTAACTGCATACCCCTGCTCACTACCGGTTTATGAATTCTCATAAATATATACACATATAATTACATATATACTTTATCAATTCCTAAAATTCTGCACATATCTTAAACAGACTCCACACATAATTTTATACAGTTTTTATACCTAGTAGACTGTCTTACATCTTATTTAACCTCTGTTCATTATATATTACCGTGCACTTTAATGTAACATTTACACTCTGGTTAGATGCTACATTATTTTTGCTGTACTGAACTTGATCTGTTCAATGATAATTATTAGATAATAATTACAATCTAATCTAATGTTTAGACAACGGTTTAAAGTGGTTGTAATGTTCCTATATGTGTATATATCTCTATCTATATGACTGATGGAGTAGCGTAGGGCTTGATATAAACATATAATACACATCTAATACTACATGAACTTAACAATGGTCCACCATCAAAGTGTGTCCGTTGGAACAGGCTCCCTGGTGCAGAACTAACTCTTTGAAGCCCTTGGTCAACACTCACTACTCACCTTAGAACGCTGTCCACCGCTTAGTTGGACAAAGGCTGGTGTTCTTTGTGTCACACTTTGCTGAGAGAGAGAGAGAGAGAGAGAGAGAGAGAGAGAGAGAGAGAGAGAGAGAGAGAGAGAGAGAGAGAGAGAGAGAGAGAGAGAGAGAGAGAGAGAGAGAGAGAGAATTTAATTAAAAAGCTCTTTATTCTAAAAGTAAAGAACCTCAATCAGTTGTGACTATGGACACTTTTTACTATAATGATGCCGCTGCCCAGTTTTTATTTCATGTTATATCACTTTTATAATATATACTTTATTATTATTATTATTATTATATTTCTTTTTTTTCCTGTCTTGTCTTTTTTTTCTTGTTCTTTTACATTTTTGATATAAGTTTGTTTGTCGTGTCTTGTAACTTTGTTGTTTAAAAAAAGAACAATTTATAAAATATTGTAAAAAAAATTGTTTTAAAAGCTCTTAAATTATTCAAATACAGGATTGAGAAACGAGAACAAAACAACGATCTTTTTAAAACGTATTAAAGTGTTTAAATGTGACCTACACAAGCCCAGGGCTTACTTTATTCATACAGCGCCACCTCCTGGGTAGGAGGAGTCAAACCCTTAATATGAGCTAGTGAGGAATTAACTATATAGAGCCAATGGTTCCCCACTAGAAGGTGTTCAGATGAATGAGTGAGAGGAAAAGACTGTATACCAAAAGTAAATGGCTTTAATCTCACGGGGTTCTATTAAACACGGGCATGGCCCAGCACAGAGGAGACAGACCACACCCATAATCACATGGACTGAACACGTGCAAAATAACCAAGACAAAACTAATAAATCAAAGATGAGCACCACGCGTCTAAGAGGGCACTCAACAAAAGACACAAAACAATGCACACATGAGACACGCAGCACAACGCACACATGAGACACGCAGCACAACGCACACATGAGACACGCAGCACAATGCACACATGAGACACGCAGCACAATGCACACATGAGACACGCAGAACAATGCACACATGAGACACGCAGCACAATGCACACATGAGACACGCAGCACAATGCACACATGAGACACGCAGCACAATGCACACATGAGACACGCAGCACAACGCACACATGAGACACGCAGCACAATGCACACATGAGACACACAGCACAATGCACACATGAGACACGCAGCCCAATGCACACATGAGACACGCAGCACAATGCACACATGAGACACGCAGCACAATGCACACATGAGACACGCAGCACAATGCACACATGAGACACGCAGCACAATGCACACATGAGACACGCAGCACAACGCACACATGAGACACGCAGCACAATGCACACATGAGACACGCAGCACAATGCACACATGAGACACGCAGCACAATGCACACATGAGACACGCAGCACAATGCACACATGAGACACGCAGCACAACGCACACATGAGACACGCAGCACAATGCACACATGAGACACGCAGCACAACGCACACATGAGACACGCAGCACAACGCACACATGAGACACGCAGCACAATGCACACATGAGACACGCAGCACAACGCACACATGAGACACACAGCACAATGCACACATGAGACACACAGCACAATGCACACATGAGACACGCAGCACAATGCACACATGAGACACGCAGCACAATGCACACATGAGACACGCAGCACAGCGCACACATGAGACACGCAGCACAATGCACACATGAGACACGCAGCACAACGCACACATGAGACACGCAGCACAATGCACACATGAGACACGCAGCACAATGCACACATGAGACACGCAGCACAACGCACACATGAGACACGCAGCACAATGCACACATGAGACACGCAGCACAATGCACACATGAGACACGCAGCACAACGCACACATGAGACACGCAGCACAATGCACACATGAGACACGCAGCACAACGCACACATGAGACACGCAGCACAATGCACACATGAGACACGCAGCACAATGCACACATGAGACACGCAGCACAATGCACACATGAGACACGCAGCACAATGCACACATGAGACACGCAGCACAATGCACACATGAGACACGCAGCACAACGCACACATGAGACACGCAGCACAATGCACACATGAGACACGCAGCACAATGCACACATAAGACACGCAGCACAACGCACACATGAGACACGCAGCACAACGCACACATGAGACACGCAGCACAACGCACACATGAGACACGCAGCACAATGCACACAATGCACACAAAGCACACTGAATATTGTCCCGTCTAACTAGTGATCTAAAGCGTTATGCGTCGTCACAGTAACCATTTAGTATGGGAAAAACAGTGATGCAAGAGATGCCTTGTTAAAACTCCAGTTAAAACACTGGACACATTTGTTGCAAGTCCGTCCCTCTTGCTCTATCGCCGATTACGTCTTTCACCGCCGGCAACCACAAACCGAGGCAATCAGTTCAACCTGCGTTAGCCGGGTGAGTCATTTAAATACCGAGAACAGGGAAGTACAGGGCGGCGCCAGCTACCTGTCTTTGGCCTGTCACGTGAACCAGGAGCTGGCAGGTAACCCACTCCCACACGTCACATAGACGGTAAATAGACGGTTAAACTGGTTTTAATGTCCCTATATGTGTATATATCTCTATCTATATGAGTGATGGAGTAGCGTAGTGTGTGTCTGTTGGAACAGGCTCCCTGGTGCAGAACTAACTCTTTGAAGCCCTTGGTCAACACTCACTACTCACCTTAGAACGCTGTCCACCGCTTAGTTGGACAAAGGCTGGTGTCCTTTGAACTGTTTATCTCCACGTCGCGTCTCAAAGAGGAACTCTCTCTCTCCGCACCGCGTCTTGCCTTTTATGCTCCGGTAAGTTTAGTTTCCTCAAAAGTGACGTCATCTCGCGGCCCCGCCCCCCTGGCGTCAAGCCAGGGGCAACAAGAGTGAGAGAGAGAGAGGGAGGAGGAGGAGAGAGAGAGAGATTTTTCAGTGTGTGTGTGTGTGTGTGTGTGTGTGTGTGTGTGTGTGTGTGTGTGTGTGTGTGTGTGTGGGGAGTAGATTCCAATCGACATGGACTGACAAAGTATCTTTGTCATTATACTGAGTACATGTACTGAGAATATGCCTGTTAAACTGAGTACAAGTACTGACAATGTACCTATTATACAGCATGTACTGAGTTCTTGCTGTACTCACTACAGACTACAGTATCTTAGTCCTCTTCCTGCTGCAGGTAACAAAGCATAGCATATTATCAAAGCATATTTGTGATATATATATTGATGATACATCACAGATCAGAGTTGACTACAGTATCTTAGTCTTCTTCCTGCTGTAATAAAGTGATATATGATGATATATTAGTGATATATATTGATGATACATCACAGATCAGAGTTGACTACAGTATCTTAGTCTTCTTCCTGCTGTAATAAAGTGATATATGATGATATATTAGTGATATATATTGATGATACATCACAGATCAGAGTTGACTACAGTATCTCTGACTCGGTATCAACGCATGATGAACCAGTTGGTCCAGTTCCCCTCCCAGTTCAGTTCCTTTCAGACTAACCTCTTCTAGGCTGTTGTTCCATGACTCACTCAGTCATGAACTATAATAACCTTATTAAAATATGAACCATAGACAGAGAGCTCTGAGGACCAGAAGCTCAGACACACACAGTCTCTGACCGTACTTTGATTCATTTTCAATAAAATCAGAATTGTACAATATTGTAACATGATGTCATTTATTATTCATAAGCAAACACTTTAATCAATATAGACTATTGATTACTGACTGCAACTGTTGAGAAGTTTCTCTAAAATGGTTCACAGTCTTGTTGGGTTGGATTCTTCTTGTGTTGTTTCCTGGTTCGTATTTCAGGTTACACCCTTTACTGGTAGCACACACACACACACACACACACACACACACACACACACACACACACACACACACACACACACACACACACACACAACACGCACTCACACAAACACGCACATACACAAATAGACAGAGATAGACAGATAGAAAGAAAGACAGACAGACACACATACTAACACACACGCACACACACACACACACACACACACACATACTTACACACACACACACACACACACACAGATACACCTACACAAATACAGCCACACACACAAGTCAAGTCAAGTCAAGTCCAGTTTATTGTCACTTCACAGTTTACACAAGTATAAAGCAGTGGGTGGAAATCTGATGTGCAAAACCCCACGACAGACAGCAGTTATAAAAATAAGATAAAAATAGATAAAAATAGATAAAAAATAGATAAAAAACAGAATGAAACAGAATAAAAATGCAATTTATAAAATGCGATATATGGGCACAGAAAAAGATCAATATGTATATATAAATGGATGTAATAACATCTCCATTGTTATATGCTATAGGCCCTTGTTCAGCAGCCTGATGGCCTGACTGTGGAAGCTGTCTCTGAGTCTATTTGTACGGCACGTGATACTGAGGTATCGCCTGGCTGACGGTCAAAGGAATACAGCTCGTGGCTGGGGCACGCACGCACACACACACACACACACACACACACACACACACACACACACACACACACACACACACACACACACACACACACACACACACACACACACACACACAGTTCCACTTCCTCTGAACCAAACAGGAAGTGGGTTATCTTTGTAGAAGTCTAACAGCCGAGAGCAGCCGTTGTTTGAGCAGAGCTCAGCGTTTGCAGGGGGAGGAAGCAGGAGATGATGAGACCAATGGTTTCACAGTGAAGCTCCACTAGTGACCCGACCAAGGCAGTGACCTACTGACCTGCTAGGAGTGCTGCCGCTATCACAACGCTGTCTTTAACATTCAATCACAACTACCTACCTCTACCTATAGTTTACACATTTATACATAACATACCTCACTTAATGTGGACACTTTGAATGTACCTGCCATATATATTTAACTCCAACTGTGGATAGAACTGCATATCCCTGCTCCTGTATATCCGTTTATATATGATCACTACCTTGTATTTACATTGATATATATTTATCCTGCTTTTCATAATTGCATACCCCTGATCACTAGCTGTTAAATACTTACTTACCTGTATATATATACCTATTATGATGCTCATATCCCACTTAATACCTAGTAGACTGTCTTTTAAGCTGTACATTTAAACTATAAATGATATTACCTGCACTTTACTGCAACATTTGCACTCTGGTTAGATGCTAAATCATTTGATCATCTAAGGCAGTGGTCCCCAAACTAAGGCCCGCGGGCCGGATACGGCCCGCCTCCACATTTGGCCCGGCCCCCTGAACAATACCAGAGACGCATTATGATATTTTATGATATTTTTTATTTTTTTTAATTATTATTATTATTTTATTTTTTTTTTTATGTTCATCAGTTCACACTGATGAACATACATAGGTAAGATCACTTTTCTGACTTTTCTGAGTATAAACAAATGTAATCATAATAAAATCTACTGGGATAAAATCCATCTCCACAACCATACTGGTAGTGAAATGTATTGTGCTGTGTAGGTGCTGTATCACTTAGTTCGGTTTCTCAGCCTGCTTGTGGTTTTCACAGGGAAGTTGATGAGAGAGCTGCAAACAGCGGTGTCTACAAGCCTACTGGAACCTACAAAAGGATTATAAGGAAGGAACACAAGAACTTTGAGAGACTGCTCATATGAGTCATTTGAGTAAGAGATTCTGCTCTGACAACTAAGCTAAACTTTTACCTGTTAAGATTGTGCACGGCACAACAGAAAGTTAATGTTCAGTGGACTTTTTTTCTGTGAAGAACCCAGAGAGGGTTATTTGGTTATTATTTATTTCACAAATAGTGTTATTTATTTCCTGACTTTTTTCTGTGAAAAACCCAGAGAGGGTTATTTGGTTATTATTGATTTCATAAATAGTGTTATTTATTTCATTAATAGTGTTATTATTATTTTCCTGACTTTTTTTTCTGTGAAGATCCCGGAAAGGGTTATTAATATTTGGTTATGTGTGGCTTTCTGGAAAACAATAAATGTTTACGTTTAGGCACCCCTGCGATCGTCACACTTTTTCTGTTACAAACTGACCCCGGCCCCCATCAGAGAAGGGAAAAGTTATGTGGCCGTCACAGGAAAAAGTTTGGGGACCCCTGATCTAAGGGGTCAAACACAGAGAGACTGACAGGAACAGGAAGTGGTCAGTTTGTAAGATACCAGCGGGTTGAAGACAGGTCAATGTGGCTTGACCTTAAGGTAGTTAATTATTCATTATTTTAGCTGTACTGTGCTGTGAGATGACAAAACATTTCAATCTAATCTAATCTAATCTTTCTGTGGACTTTCTGGACTCATTACAGTCACTGCACTGTATTCATGATGCTGCTGCACTACTGGCACTTTAAAATGCTTTTTAAATGCTTTGTGCACAAAACATGTTCATATCATCAGTCACTCTATTGATCTTTTTATTGTTCTTTATTTTTGTATACAGTATTTATATTTGTTATAGTATAGGTATAGTATAGAGCAGGGGTACTCCACTTCAGAGGCCAAGAGGGCCACATGTAAACCACAACAGGTGCAAAGGGCCACACATTATTATTAACATATATTTGTACCATTTTATTCGCTGTATTTACTACTGCTGTTTAATATGCTGTCTTGCTTGTCATTTTTAATGCATTCCAAAGCATCATGGAATACTTAACAAATATTCTCAATTTGAGTAACAAATGTAGAGTCAAGTGTTGGTCAAGCTGATGTTTTATTAACACTGGAGTGAATAGCTTTGCATTGAGGACATTGATAACGTTACTTATTCCTATTGAGAGCTCTGAGTCTGCATTTCACAAATATTAATAACAATAACAATATAACAAACAACCTTTTACTTATTCCTATTGAGAGCTCTGAGTCTGCATTTCACAAATATTAATAACAATAACAATATAACAAACAACCTTTTACTTATTCCTATTGAGAGCTCTGAGTCTGCATTTCACAAATATTAATAACAATAACAATATAACAAACAGTTGTTCCTTATTCCTAGTGAGAGCTCTGAGTCTGCATTCTTTTCAGATCAGTACTTTCAGATCTGGTTGTTGCTCAGTTGTAGCTGCTCTGAGATAGTCTGCCAAATGTCTGTCAATTAGACGGGACGCTGCTTTGATTTGATTATTCCCATGGCGGAGAAGGAGCTTTCACACACATAAGTAGATCCAAAGCAGGTCAGGATTTATTTATATTTTTATTTTTTTGGTTAATTATAATTATTATGCATTCATAACCAGGCATGTCGGGGGCCACAAAATAAGCGTCTGCGGGCCGGATGCGGCCCGCGGGCCGCCTGTTGAGTAAGTCTGGTGTAGATCATACCTTTAATGTAATGTTGATATAATGAATGTGTTTTAGTCACTGTTTGAACATAGAACTAAGCAGGCCTATTTGGCTCCAATCTAGTATGGGGAGAACTTAAGAGCTTTATCCCCCAGGCTATCACTAGAACACGGTACAAGGTGGAACCTCCTACTCACAAAGAATGGAAATATATCATATCATTTATAGAATGGGACAAAAGCACACGTCCACTGAGACAAGAATCACCATTTGAAGACAAATGGGAGAAATGGACAACGATTACTAACTGACTTGGTCCAACTGAAATAACCAATGGACAAATGAGAATGTGCCTCCAAACTGCTTTCTTTGTGCTTCGGCCCTTGCCCTTTGGATTGTAGCCTCAAGGGATTGTTTTATGGCGCTTATATCAACATATCATGGCCAACACCACATCATGATGGCCCATGATGTGGTGTTGAGTGTGATGAGTCAGCCCACATAACGGTCAAAGAGCAGGTGTCTATCTGCTTGGTTTATGATCCTTTCACCGTCAGCCAGGCGATACCTCAGTATCACGTGCCGTACAAATAGACTCAGAGACAGCTTCCACAGTCAGGCCATCAGGCTGCTGAACAAGGGCCTATAGCATATAACAATGGAGATGTTATTACATTGATTTCTATATATACATATTGATCTTTTTCTGACATATATTGTTCAAAGTTCAACGTAGCAAACTTTGACCTCACGTGACTTTGGCTGTGGGCTTCTTCTCAAGCGCTCCTTTAGCCCATAAAACATGGCTTATGTCACCGCCCGATATCCTTCATCGCTGACCTAGTTTGATCACTCCGACTAGTGGACTGAAACACAACTCATTCCCTTAAAATGACCTTCCACTGTTAGATGGAAACACAGCTACTGACAGGAATGTGTGAGGAGAGGGGGGAGGGGTTGATTCAGATACACTCACATAGGAGGAGACACACACACACACACACACACACACACACATACACGCACACGCACACACACACGCACACACACACACACACACACACACACACACACGCACACACACACACACACACACACACACACACACACACACACACACACACACACACACACACACACACACAGACACACACACACACACACACACACACACACACACACACACACACACACACACACACACACACACACACACACACACACACACACCACACACACATCACAGCTTTTCAGTGAGACACATACAAGGCCTTCATAGCTATAAATTAGCATATAGTGAACTCTTCCACTGGTTGAACCGTTCAATACAGAATAGCGTCACAGCGGACCATATATTGTATTTTATGTCAAGGATCGAACACGAGACACAAAGGGGAGTCAGGGGTGGGTTTTACCCCCTTTTTTGATTGCAGAAATTCTGTTTTAATTCTTGTTTATTACAGTGGTCTTCAACCAGTGGTCCGTGCCCCCCCAGGAGGTCAGCAGAGGTACTGCAGGGGGTCCACCAACATGATGAACGCACAAACACATTCTTGTGGTCACCTTTCCTCCCCCACGTTTCACCCTAATTCCTCCTTCAGGGCAGGGTTTGCTCCACAGGGAGGTCCAGGTCATCTATAGACCCAGACCTCAGAGATAGATAGACCCATAGATAGACCCATAGATAGACCCATAGATAGACCCATAGATAGACCCGGATCAGACCCGGATCAGACCCGGATTAGATCGTTGAGTAAGCACTATCTGAGTTGACCATCTGAGTTCAAACCCTTCATATTTTTTTATAGAACACGATTGCAAGCCATTTTGCCTTCTATGCCAGACGTCATTAGCCCATTTCAAGGCTTCAAATCTTCAGCACCATTTCACCTCACTCCATGCTCACTCCATCCACCAGGAATTCCCTAAAGGTGTTGAACTTCGCAAGCAGAAGTTAAACACCTTAAAAAGTCAGGCGGAAAAGCAAAAATAAGGAAGCACTCGAGACCGTAACGCTTGCATCATATCAAGTTGCTTGGAACATAGCAGGAGCTAAAAAGCCGTACAATGAAGGGGAGTTTGTTAAAACATGCCTCAGTGACGTGGTTGAAATCTTGTTTCCAGAAAACCAAAAACTGAAACAAGGTGGAGGATTGTTCAAGGCAAGGAATGTCAGAAGTCCCACTCATTTCATTTAAAGAAGCAACATGCGTAGGAAGATAAAGAACTTGTTCACATTTAGTTTACTGAGAGTTTGTGTGAGAGTGCACACAATGTTCATTGTTGATAATAACTGGCCTCTGAATACTAGTAGGAGAGGTTTAATACAATTTCTGTCAATATTATGGTGTGTGACATTTACAATAAATCTGTCAGAGCAGAGCTATGTGTGTGTGTCTGTGTGAGGGTGTGTGTGTCTTTGGGAGGGAGGATCTTGAGTGTGTGTGTAAAGTTCTAGATGTTCATTTAGTCTGTGTGAGAGAGAGAGGGGAGGAAGAGAGTGAGGGAGCACAGAGAGAGGCTGAGAACAGAAGAGAGAAGGAGAGGGGGGGCATCTGTGACTGTAAGTATGATGTGGCTCTTTTTACAGTAACATAGAAACATGTTTGGCTCTTAACCTCTGACTGGTTGGCCACCCCTGGATTAGAGGATGGTTGAAGCAGCCTCACCTTGCCCCAGTCAGACTGATTAGAGGCTGGCTGAAGCAGCCTCAGACTGATTAGAGGCCAGTTGAAGCTGTTAATCGGCCCCAGTCAGACTTATTAGAGGCTGGCTCAAGCAGCCTCACCTGGCCCCAGTCAGACTGATTAGAGTCTGGAGGAAGCAGCTTCACCTGGTCTCAGTCAGACTGATTAGAGTCTTGTTGAAGCAGCTTCACCTGTCCCCAGTCAGACTGATTAGAGTCTGGTTGAAGCAGCCTCACCTGGCCCCAGTCAGACTGATTAGAGGCTGGTTGAAGCAGCCTCATCTGGCCCCAGTCAGACTGATTAGAGGCTTGTTGAAGCAGCCTCACCTGGCCCCAGTCAGACTGATTAGAGGCTGGTTGAAGCAGCCTCACCTGGCCCCAGTCAGACTGATTAGAGGCTGGTTGAAGCAGCCTCATCTGGCCCCAGTCAGACTGATTAGAGGCTTGTTGAAGCAGCCTCACCTGGCCCCAGTCAGACTGATTAGAGTCTGGTTGAAGCAGCCTCACCTGGCCCCAGTCAGACTGATTAGAGGCTGGCTGAAGCAGCCTCACCTGGCCCCAGTCAGCCTGATTAGAGTCTGGTTGAAGCAGCCTCATCTGGCCCCAGTCAGACTGATTAGAGTCTGGTTGAAGCAGCCTCACCTTGCCCCAGTCAGACTGATTAGAGGATGGTTGAAGCAGCCTCACCTGGCCCCAGTCAGACTGATTAGAGGCTGGCTGAAGCAGCCTCACCTGGCCCCAGTCAGCCTGATTAGAGTCTGGTTGAAGCAGCCTCATCTGGCCCCAGTCAGACTGATTAGAGTCTGGTTGAAGCAGCCTCACCTTGCCCCAGTCAGACTGATTAGAGGATGGTTGAAGCAGCCTCACCTTGCCCCAGTCAGACTGATTAGAGGCTGGCTGAAGCAGCCTCAGGCTGATTAGAGGCCAGTTGAAGCTGTTAATCGGCCCCAGTCAGACTGATTAGAGGCCAGTTGAAGCAGCCTCACCTGGCCCCAGTCAGACTGATTAGAGGCTGGTTGAAGTAGCCTCACCTTGCTCCAGTCAGACTGTTTAGAGGCTGGCTAAAGCAGCCTCATCTGGCCCCAGTCAGACTGATTAGAGGCCGGTTGAAGTAGCCTCACCTGGCCCGAGTCAGACTGATTAGAGTCTTGTTGAAGCAGCCTCACCTGGCCCCTGTCAGACTGATTAGAGGCTGGTGTAAGTAGCCTCACCTGGCCCCAGTCAGACTGTTTAGAGTCCGGTTGAAGCAGCCTCACCTGGCCCCAGTCAGACTGATTAGAGGATGGTTGAAGCAGCCTCACCTGGCCCCAGTCAGACTGATTAGAGTCTGGTTGAAGCAGCCTCATCTGGCCCCAGTCAGACTGATTAGAGTCTGGTTGAAGCAGCCTCACCTGGCCCCAGTCAGACTGATTAGAAGCTGGTTGAAGCAGCCTCACCTGGCCCCAGTCAGACTGATTAGAGGCTGGTTGAAGCAGCCTCACCTGGCCTCAGTCAGACTGATTAGAGTCTGGTTGAAGCAGCCTCACCTGGCCCCAGTCAGACTGATTAGAGTCTGGTTGAAGCAGCCTCACCTGGCCCCAGTCAGACTGATTAGAGTCTGGTTGAAGCAGCCTCACCTGGCCCCAGTCAGACTGATTAGAGTCTGGTTGAAGCAGCCTCACCTGGCCCCAGTCAGACTGATTAGAGTCTGGTTGAAGCAGCCTCACCTGGCCCCAGTCAGACTGATTAGAGTCTGGTTGAAGCAGCCTCACCTGCCCCAGTCAGACTGATTAGAGTCTGGTTGAAGCAGCCTCACCTGGCCCCAGTCAGACTGATTAGAGTCTGGTTGAAGCAGCCTCACCTGGCCCCAGTCAGACTGATTAGAGTCTGGTTGAAGCAGCCTCACCAGCCCCAGTCAGACTGATCCTCTATGGCTGGTGAGGCTGCTTTAACCTGTGGGTCCTTGTTACTGGAGGCCCACAGGTTAAAGCAGCCTCCACCACACACTAGAGGAAGAGCTCTAGCATGTTTCATCTGCTCTGTTCTCTCTCAACTCTAAAGTTGACCTTAAAGCGGATCACTCCTCATCCCGTGGGCCTTGTGGCCACACAGCAGTCATCTTAGTGGCATGCGGCACAAGAGTGAACATCGAGGTCCAAACAGACGTCACGCAGACACAGGACTTACTGAGGTCCCACACCTGAGATTCAGAACACCACAGCTGCTGGACAGAGATCCCCCAATGGGGGAATTCCTTCCTTCTGTCAGACTGCAGATCAGTCAGCAGGGAGTGAGCTCCTACCCACACGGCCCACATGTTCCAGAGCCTTCTGTGAAGCCAGGGGCCGTCCTGATGTGGAGAGAGAGACACACGCATGTTCACCGCCATCCAGATGCTCATATCATTATTATTATTAATAATAATCATATTATTATATTATTATTATGATTATTAGATCATTTTTTCTCAGGAGTTGCGGAAGCAGAGAAGCAAGCGAGTGCTTGAAGGCGAGAAGGAGAACAAACAAAATGATGTTAACATGAAGTGATAAAGGAGATAAAGAAGGTCATCTTGTGATAAGGTCAAGGCTGTAAGTCCACTAGAAGTGGCTTTAGATAAAAGGAGTCTGTTAGTCACATGACCACTACACACGCATATGAAACCCGTCTCTGGAACAGGTCATATTCAAGGTAAGGTCCATTATAGTTAGTGTTTTAAGAGATATCATTTGAGTGTCATTTGTAATAAATATTAAAGCCTTTATCTATTCCGTCCAGACTGATCGGAGGAATCTCGATTTGCACTTTGATCACATTCTCTCTCTCACACACACACACACACACACACTGCGTCTCCATGGCAACAGCTGAGACAACAGCGCTCATGTCTTAATGCGGTGTCCACGTGTTCACCAACCAAACGGTGGTCAAACCAACAGGCCGACTGTGAGCGTGTCTTATTGAACCGTTCACCCTCACTTCATGTCCTTCAATAATCTAATAGGTGGAAATATATAGATATATATATATATATATATATATATATTTGTCATTAATTGATTCTGTATTACTTTAGACATATGAATCATTCAGTCATTTGGCCCGTATGGCTCCCATAGGATACGACACTATCTCTGTACATCAATATTCTGTATCCACACCAGTTTGTGTATCCCTATAGTAGACTGTTTTAACATCTGATTTAACCACTGTACATTGTATATTGGCTGTACTGTACAGCAAGGACAATACGTTAGAATCTAATCTAATCTAATTACACCTCTGCTGTCCATCACCGTGAGAAGCCTGTCCATTTCAACTGGCAATGCACTACATTACATTACAATTCTAATGGGCAACAAGCGCTAGACCACAGAGAGAAAGACAGGCTCTCCTCCACCAGGAGACTAGAGGCTTGGATATGAAGAGAATAGACACTCATTCCAACTCCAGAGCACAATAGAACCACATGATCAACCCCCACATATGAACTCACTTCATGAGCCTTGGCTTGTGAATCCATGGGAATACATCAACATGAAGTACATGTCAGACTCATGAAAGAGTAGAGCGTCTATAGTCTATAGTCGGAGTTACAGCCCGTAACAAAACACGCACCGTCCTCCCAGCTTTGGGATGAAAACAAGGTTGATTTGCAAAGGTTTTTCACTTTTTGAATGAAGAAGAAAGCATTCATGTTCTTCTAACCTTAGACACACATGTGGTCAGTTTAAGATGGAGCATAGGATCTGTGATGGCTTCAACAACAATATAGTAGCCAGAGGGAATGGGACGCTCACCCACATCTTTAAACAAACACAGTCCTATGTACAACACTAATGGATTGATTCTCCTTTATACATTCAAACATCATGGTCACAACAGAGACCGGAACACAATCATTCATATTTCATTCAAACATCATGATCACAACTCAATAACATTCAATCCTATTCGTTTGGCTCCAACAGTGTGTGTGTGACACGATACTCTGCTGCCCACTGGTGGATAGACACCGCAGGTGCAGCTCAACACACATTTTTCCACAGACAGCTCTGAGCTTATAACAACGCACCCGGTTATTTCCGCTCGGAGAAGAGCACGCACACACACACACATACACAAGCACGCACCCACACACGCACACACGCACCCTCTCCTCCCACTCCCGTTCTAAGTCTCGCGTGACTCTCTCACTCCCGTTCCCACGCAACCCAGTGAGCTCCCCAGGACACTGGGCCTTTAATACTTCTAGATATACATCTAGATATATATCTATATATCTATATAGATATATATAGATATGTATATATACATATCTATATCTGCGCCTATCTGCATATATACCAGCAGGGGGACCTGGGTCCAGCAGGGGGACCTGGAGGGTCCAGCAGGGGGACTTGGGTCTAGCAGGGGGACCTGGGGGGTCCAGCAGGGGGACTTGGGTCTAGCAAGTGGACCTGGGTCCAGCAGGGGGGACCTGAGTCTAGCAGGGGGATCTGGGTCCAGCAGGGGGATCTGGGGGGTCCAGCAGGGGGACCTTGGTCTAGCAGTGGGGACATGGGTCCAGCAGGGGGACCCGGGTCCAGTAGGGGGACCCGGGTCCAGCAGGGGGACTTGGGTCTAGCAGGGGGACCTGGAGGGTCAGGCAGGGGGACCTGGGGGGTCCAGCAGGGGGACCTGGGTCCAGCAGCAGGGACATGGGTCCAGCAGGGGGACCCGGGTCCAGTAGGGGGACCTGGGTCCAGCAGGGGGATCCGGGGGGGTCCAGCAGGGGGACCCAAGTCCAGCAGGGGGACCTGGGTCCAGCAGGGTGACCTGGGTACAGCAGGGGGACCTGGGTCTAGCAGGGGGACCTGGAGGGTCAAGCAGGGGGACCCGGGTCCAGCAGAGGAACCCGGGTCTATTAGGGGGACCTGGGTACAGCAGGGGGACCTGGGTGAGTCAAGCAGGGGGAACCGGGTACAGCAGGGGGACCCGGGTCCAGTAGTGGGACACGGGTCCAGTAGGGGGACCTGGGGGGTCCAGCAGGGGGACCCGGGGGGTCCAGCAGGGGGACCCGGGTCTAGCAGGGGGACCTGGGTCTAGCAGGGGGACCCGGGGGTCCAGCAGGGGGACCTGGGACCAGCAGGGGGACCTGGGTCCAGTAGTGGGACCCGGGTCCAGTAGTGGGACCCGGGTCCAGTAGGGGGACCTGGGGGGTCCAGCAGGGGGACCTGGGTCCAGCAGGGGGACCTGGGTCCAGTAGTGGGACCCGGGTCCAGTAGTGGGACACGGGTCCAGTAGGGGGACCTGGGTCCAGTACTGGGACCCGGGTCCAGTAGTGGGACCCGGGTCCAGTAGGGGGACCTGGGGGGTCCAGCAGGGGGACCTGGGTCCAGCAGGGGGACCTGGGTCCAGTTGGGGGACCAGTAGTGGGACCCGGGTCCCGTAGGGGGACCTGGGGGGTCATGCAGGGGGACCTGGGTCCAGCAGG
>JANIIK010007715.1:37500-42500 GCA_027704905.1 Muraenolepis orangiensis
CTTTAATGAGAGATGAATGTATGATCAGATCAAGGCCAGAGCCGTTAGCGTATGGAGACCAGGTCTTTAATGAGAGGTGAATGTATGATCAGATCAGACCAGAGACGTTAGCGTATGGAGACCAGGCCTTTAATGAGAGATGAATGTATGATCAGATCAAGGCCAGAGCCGTTAGCGTATGGAGACCAGGCCTTTAATGAGAGATGAATGTAGGATCAGATCAAGGCCAGAGCCGTTAGCGTATGGAGACCAGGCCTTTAATGAGAGATGAATGTAGGATCAGAGACGCCCCGTTTGCCGGCTCTTTGATTTCTGGATTCTCTTCAATGACACCAAGTAGCGTTTGTAATAGTCATCAAGGAGGCGGCTTATTGAGATGATGAATCCCCTCTTAGATCATCAGCTCAATGGTCAGTGGTGGTTGGAGTATTGGAAAGTCTTTAGTGATTTCCTACTTGGGAAGATATCAGGCAATCCCACTTGGGGTCACCTGATTTGCATACGGTGTGGCGGGGGGTCGCTGTAGATATTTGATGACATGTTTGTTTTTACTTTTTTAGCATAGAGTGCTCTTTTATAGCCAAAGCCATGATGTACCAACTCATCTTGGATCCAGCATTCAATGCAGAATTTGGACAATGCTACAGCCCAACTTGTGGGGTGAGACTGCACAGCGCACGGGTCGCACACCAAGAAGTGTGAGGGCCAGTGTTTCCTGTGTTATCACTAAGTACATTCATTTAAAGATGAACTCATTTGCGAGCACTGGAGGTGAAGATTGAGGTTTCAGAAGACGATTTAACCGTGGCCTTTTCCTACTAACTACACAGGACGTTTGAGCTTGTCTTCCCACTAGTGGCTATGGGAAAAGGTCATTGTTTCACCAATTCTGGCCCAGAGTTTGTGTCGACTGTTGACGGCCAAGGAACATTTTCACAATGTCAACATGATGCTATCGTTTTGGTTATCGGTCCTCTTCTGGGTTTGAGATGAATGGTCAGCCATATCACTTTTGCTTGTGGTTCCACCGGGCAGGTTGTTGTTGTCCAGTACAGACCCATTCCATGTCAAATAAATGGACGTTGGGAACCACTGCGCATTTTTTTGAAGTACATCAAATGTGTCTCCCAGGTGGCTGTTCCAGCATCATGCTAACATCTCTACATATGCCATACATTACATCTGCATATGCAATTTCAACTGGAATTCACTGTTTTGTTTATATCTCACAAATAGTTGACACAGTCGTCCACTATAATAAGGAACAACAGCGATAATAACAGTCATCAAGATATGGTATTTGTGCCGCTTCATTCTCACATGACCTTTGTACTAATGTGCGGCAATCATGTTTTGGCAATTTCCTTTCCCTAAAGTGGTTGTAAAGCTCACAGCTGCTTAACAAATGTGCTTCCACCTGTGGGTGAGCCTGGGACCACTCTCTGTTTGCTGTGAGGAAGGACTGTTATTTCACACTGGCAATATGGCCTTTCTGGTGACATTTGTACCAGATCTCCGGGGTGGATCTTCTTCGCCCTTTCCCCCATCTTTATGTTTTCCCTTCAGCTGACAAAATGAATTCATTACAGTCGTAATTACAATTCACCGTTCTAATGAAACCCAAACACGTCACGGCGCATCTAAATGGCTCCATCCAAATCTGGAGGATTAAATCCTCTTTATTGGTCATACAGACACTGTGTGTGCATGTGAAATGAGTTTCTCTGCATTTAACCTATCCTAGTATGAGGAGCAGTGGGCAGCTATTTGATATACAGCTGCCGGGGGGGAAGTGCAGGGGGGTCCGGTACCTTGCTCAAGGGAACCTGGGCAGTGTCCGGGTGTTTCAGGTTCGAGGACTTGAACCCGGCGACCCTCCGATCCCCGAGCCTAGTCCCGACAGATTAAACTATCCCGCTGCCAGACCGGAGCTGTGCTGCCGCCATAAACGTCGGAGCACGCAAAACGCCACGATAAAAGGCCACAACTGCCAATTTAGCCACGAGTGGGAGCAGAAGGAAGAGGCTTTAGCAGACGTTTGAGTGACAGCAGCTTTCCGAAACAACAAGCAAATGAGCATGCCTGAAACAAACAGCTCCCATCCTGCCCAGAGGCAGAGATCAATACCCACTCTAGACACACTGGGCTGTGGCGGAGGAGGGGTTGGGCGGGTGGGGGGGAAGTCAAACCTGAACTGCACATTTAAGCACCACAGACTAACGGGGCCTATCGTCTCACAGAATTGTACCGTTGGGGTGAGCCGTGTCGGGAAACAAAGGACAAATTTAACCGGTAAATTCTCACACCGTCGCTATGGCGATGTATGGGCTGTATCGACCCAGCTTGTTAGCATTGGCGCCACGAACGCACACGTAAAACAGAGACGCAGCAGAAACATAACGTGCCACCCATGTTGAGTGACAATCTGCTTTTTTTTGCTGATCGTGAAGACGAGACTGAATTTGTGAATGCTGTCAGTCAAACAAAAGGTCTTGAAACCAATCAGTGTTTGATTAAACCCCCTTGATTCTGATTGTTTGTACGGCGTCAACGCGGATTGCAAACTGCCAGGCGGTTGCCGGGGAAACGCTGTCTCGCCCGTTTATTTGCATACCGCTGTTTTTATTTCAAGTCAAGTTGCGTGTTGTGTCAAAGTGAGTTCATTCCAGTTAGGCCCGTTAGCCTGAAGCCAAAAAACACTCACACTTCGATGACTAGTCTGCAAAGATAGCTAAACTAATTCTGTCAGTCAGCCCCCAAAGCATTCTGCCCCGATACTGGTGGTGCTGGTAACTTTCTACAGTGACTCATACAGCTGACATGTATGATGATTGAGAAATATCTTTATACAGAGTGTCAATATAGATGTGAGATGCTTGGATATGATTATATAGCTATAGAACCACTGTATGTGTGTGTGTGTATGGGTGTGTTTACAAAAAAATATATGCAGTAGCAATTAATGCAAATAACGGCTCGCTAATTTAATCGGTAAAATAGCCGTCTAATTCCAAACCTGTTGTCAGGTTGTCAGTGGAATCGTACGGCCGGCAGGTAATCGTGTCACATCCGCTGTCCCAACTGGGTCCAAACGTCCCAGTTTGATCTATCATTATTTCAGTCATGAAGCCGTGTTTGAACCAACCTCCGTCATGGGTTTGTTTTATATATATCATATTTTAATATCCCCTTTAACAGTGTATAGAAAAAATATAGAAAATATAGAAAAAAAGCCTTTTAATGGGATTTAGGATCTTAAATCACCTGGAATTCCCCTGCTTGTGTTGACAATTTAAGATAAGAGCAACAAGAAAACATTGACATTCTAACGAACCACTCGTTAGCTAAGGTTAGAAAGAAATAAGCAGAAGAACAACTGTAGCAGACGACGCTGCCGCTAGCCAGGAACATGGCTGCTTGAGGGCTCCTCCTGAAGACAAGAACACAGGCTGATGAGGACTCACTTGATTACACATTGGAATTCATTAGCAGTTTGAATGATGGTGAACAGAGCAGATGGAACATGCTAGAGATCCTCTCCTCCAGTGTGTGTGTGGTGGGGGCTGTTTTAACCTGTGGGCCTTGATTAACAACCACCCACAGGTGTGCAGCCTCACCAGCCAATCAGTCCAACTCAGGCCAGGTGAGGCTGCTTCAACCAGCCACCAACCACACACACACACACACACACACACTCACTCACACACACACACACACACACACACACACACGCACACACACACACACACACACACACACACACACACACACACACACACACACACACACACACACACACACACACACACACACACACTCACACACACACACACACACACACTCCACAACTACAAGTTATTTAAAAGCAATGAATCAATCCTAAAAGCCAAGCGTGGTCCTGCTCCGATGCTGCTGAGATACGAGTCAACGCTCACCATGAAACCGTCCTTCACCTCACAATCACAATGAACTCCAAGATAATAATGAATAACACGGTTATGTCCAAACAAGCCAGAAACAGCCTGTTAGTTTCATCAATCTCACGTGGTCCGGCTGCCTGGGAGAACTGCTCTACCGGTCCCCATGTGTGTCAGTTGACTTTTCTAATGAGCGTGGGAGGAGGCGGACGGCCCACAGACGTCACCTCCGCCTCAACAGTTGCGGTGTGTGGCAGAAGTGTGTGCGGAACTGTCAGGGTTTCTGCACGCGTATCTAATGAGCTAACCGGTTTACTCTTGAGACGCCCATGTGGGACAGATGAAGATCCCTTTCCCTCCGACTCCAACGATCTCCTTGTGCCGAGTGACGTGAAAAGTGTACATTTTCAGCCCACTAAAGTCCATCCATTTGTAGTCCATTAGCTGTCAGTAGCAGCCAGCGCGGGCCTGTTCTTGGCCCGCTCCATTCTTATGAGTCACATAGCGGCGCTGATGCATCCCAACATGGTGGTCATGGTGTCTTCTCCTTGTAGCTGAAGAATAGCTTCCTTGTGTCCTGGTGGCTCTGCCTCTCCGTGGCGCTGAGCCCCCAGGCCACGCAGGCCGTCTCTGGTCCATCTCTCCTGCCTGGGGTCACTGGGTTTGTTCGCCTGCTGGATTCAATGTTACTTCCCTTTTGTGGTTGTTTTCAGATTCTAAAATGTGTTCTTGTGTTCCCTGATAATGTTGCTCTTGTTGCATTTCTGTGTATGTGCTCTGTCTTTCTGTGTGTCCGTCTGCCTCTCTCTCTCTCTCTCTCTCTCTCTCTCTCTCTCTCTCTCTCTCTCTCTCTCTCTCTCTCTCTCTCTCTCTCTCTCTCTCTCTCTCTCTCTCTCTCTCTCTCTCTCTCTCTCTCTCTCTCTCTCTCTCTCTCTCTCTCTCTCCCGTGGCGTCTGGTGGTGGTGGCGGTGGTGGTGGCGGACATGGAGAAGCCGGGTACCTGATATGCAGTGTGCGAACTATACCACGGTCTCCGGGGGAGCCGGGATTTTTTTCTTTTTTTGCGGGGGGGGGGGGGGGTAA
>JANIIK010007715.1:47500-57500 GCA_027704905.1 Muraenolepis orangiensis
GTGAGTGGGAGAGAGAGAGTGTGTGAGTCTTCACTGTGTGTGTGTGTGTGTGTGTGTGTGTGTGTGTGTGTGTGTGTGTGATCTATAAAGAGGATTCAATCCTCAAGATTAAGATTTAGATTTAGATGACATGAGACAGCTGCATACCAAATAATAATCCATGTTCATGATGGTCTAATGGTCTAATGCTAAACGCCTACAATGCTTCCCATTCATTTGTAGACAGTCCAAAGTTCAGTCAAGAACCTTATCTGGATTGTCACTGACTCCCTTTGATGAACTGCATTGAGATAATAGTTTAACGCTAACAAAAGAACAGATAATAAATGATATATCTATCTATCTAGAAGTGTGTGAGCATGGTCAGATTCAAGGCTTTATGTTCACATGACAGACGTTGGTCTTTCTCAATAGGCTCATATGAGCTCAGACATTGAGCTAGTTCCGTAGAGTTTCACAATAAGGGTTCAATGATCAGGCCGTTTGTTCCCCCATGAAACCCAAATGGAGCGAAGCCTCATTCCCATGAGCACGTATCAAACCCCCAGACTCGCTCACTCACATTTGGTTTGTTTTGGTTTTTTTCCCGGCGGCCTTCCTCGCCGCTCACACCTCAGGAAACCTCTCCTTAACGTCACGGGGGCTACGGTCGGCCCAGAGTCTGAGGGTTGATGAGGCTTGTGTCGGGGAGCCCGGGGAGAGCCAGGGTGAGCTGGCCTTGTTTTTGGTCTCTCGCCGTGTTTGTTTCTAACTCTTTTCCACCGAAGCACATGGCAGGGTGCAGATAAGCATGAAGTATGGCTAGAGCAATCACTCGCTACATTTCACACCCCGGGATATCAAATGATTAAGCGTCGGTACGACCTGACAATAAAGGTGAAAGGCCATATAGTGGTGATTGTGCTGGTTTTGATTACTAAATGTGATGTTTTGTTGGGTAATGATTCACATTAGTTATAGTATGTGTATTAGTATTAGCATTTCAAGGGGGTCATGAATTCATAGTTAAGGGGCGGCAGGATAGCTCAGTCTGTTAGAACTTTTGGCCTGGGAACCGGAAGTTCGCCGGTTCGAGTCCCCGAAACACCTAGGCACTGCCGAGGTGCACTTGAGCAAGGCACCAGACCCCTACACTGCTCCCCGGGCGCTGTATATATACAATAGCTGCCCACTGCTCCTTAGACTAGGATGGGTTAGATGCAGAGAAACCAATGTCACTGTGTGTCTCCATGTGACCAATAAAGAGGATTCAATCCTCCAATCATCCTTTAGATTTAGTTCAATGACACGGGTCATAGCACAGCAAAGAGAGATGCCTCCATGTAGCCAAGACCAGCGTATTTCATCTCTATGTATTGATGCCGTGGTGCCGCATGGATGCACGATGATCCCATCAAACGTTTTCTCATTGTGAGTCGGCCACAAGTTCATCGTTCATCGCCGTGGCATCCGTGCCGTGTCCCATCTCAAACTATTGGACCCGTCTTCCCAGAGCCATTTCCAATGGGGAGGGCATCGCAAATACACAGGAAACAACCATCGGGATGCTGAGCGGGACCAAACGGCTCTCCTTGGATTGAGTCAAATCCAGCTGAATGAAGGGCCTGGACGTGTGGCTTGATGACCTATCAGAGACCAATTGGGTTTTAATCTACCAGTATGTGCCTGACAAGGCGGAGGAGAGAGATGGTGTGTGAGTGTGTGTGTGTGTGGGGGGTGGGGCTTATGCATTTAGCCTACGCCTCCCAAGGACGTCTGTCCAGCCGTGCGCCTCAAAGCGCTCTCTCTCTCTTCGGGGCTTTGACGGATGATACAAGTGCCTCAGAGTGATAGGCTATTATTTCACTTTGCATTGAATAAATGGCAATGCAGGTTCCTAACAGGGAGTCCCGGGAGGAGAGCGGTGGAGGCGGTGGTTGTGGAGGCGGTGGCGGCGGAGGTGGTGGCGGAGGCGGTAGCAGCTGCTTGTCCTCGCACGGCGGCAGCGGCAAATCCAACCGCCTCCCCGCCAACATGCTGGACCAGTTTGAGAAGCAGATGCCGGTGCACCGCGATGGCTTCCACACGCTGCAGTACCAGCGCACCACCACCACCGCCGCCACCACCGCCACCACCACCACCACCACCACCGCCACAGAGCCGCGCAACCAGAGCCCCGGCCGCATACGCCACCCGGTGCACTCGGTGCAGCGGCTCTTCACCAAGTCCCACTCCCTGCCCTCGGGCCGTCGGTGGAGCTTCGACGACAACCTGGACAGCGACAGCACGTATCGGACGCCCAGCGTCATGTCCCGTCACCCGCTGGAGCACCTGAGCCACTGCTACCCGCTGGACACCGTGCAGGCGCATCTGGCCGGGGACCTGACGCTCAAGACGTCCCGCAGCAACAACGACGTCAAGTGTTCGGCGTGCGATGGCGTGGCCATGTCGTAAAGCGGACCGACGCCACCGGGCCGAAATTTGCTCCTTAACGTTGACAGTAAACGTCCCGTTCCTGAGGGTTCCTGAGGGTTCCTTGGTTCCTTGTGGAATGGTTGGAGGATGCGCCGTAGCTACAGCCGCTGGTGGGAGCATGACAGATCACGGTTACAAACTTTCTCCTGCTTCCAATCTCACTAAGTGCTCTGATCTGCTCCTCCTCCTCCTCCTCTCCCTCTCCCTCTCCCTCTCCATCTCCCTCTCCCTCCTCCTCCTCCTCCTCCTCCTCTTCCTCCTCCTCCTCCTCTCCTTTCTCTCCTCCTCCTCTCCCTCCTCCACTCCTCCTCCTCCTCTCCCTCCTCCTCCTCCTCCCCTCCTACTCCTCCTCCTCCTCCTCCACTCCTCCTCCTCCTCCTCCCCCTCCTCCTCCTCCTCCTCCTCCTCCTCACCCCCCTCCTCCTCCTCCTCCTCCTCCTCCTCCTCTTCCTCTCCTTCCACTCCTCTCCCCCTCCTCCCCCTCCTCCTCCTCCTCCCCCTCTCCCCCTCCTCCTCCTCCTCCTCTCCCTCCTCCTCCTCCTCCTCCTCCTCCTCCTCCTCCTCTCCTTCCTCCTCCTCCTCCTCCTCCTCCTCCTCCTCCTCCTCCTCCTCCTCCTCCTCCTCCTCATCCTCTCCCTCCTCCTCCTCCTCCTCTCCCTCCGCCTCCTCCTCCTCCTCCTCCTCTCCCTCCTCCTCCTCCTCCTCCTCCTCCTCCTCCTCCTCCTCCTCCTCCTCCTCCTCCTCCTCCTCCTCCTCCTCCTCCTCTCCTTCCTCTCCTCCTCCTCTGCCTCCTCCTCTCCCTCCGCCTCCTCCTCCTCCTCTCCCTCCTCCTCCTCCTCCTCCTCCTCCCCCTCCTCCTCCTCCTCCTCCTCTCCCTCCTCCTCCTCCTCCTCCTCCTCCTCCTCCTCCTCCTCCTCCTCCTCCTCCTCCTCCTCCTCTCCCTCCGCCTCCTCCTCCTCCTCTCCCTCTGCCTCCTCCTCCTCCTCCTCTCTCTCCTCCTCCTCCTCCTCCTCCTCTCCCTCCTCCTCTTCCTCTTCCTCTTCCTCCTCTCCCTCCACCTTCTCCTCCTCCTACTCTCCCTCCATTTGTCCAGTAAAATAAAATCTGTCCGGACACTTCCTAGCGGAAACCCTGATATATATATATGTATGTGTGTCCCTGTGTGTCCCTGTGTGTCCCTGTGTGTCCCTGTGTGTCCCTGTGTGTCCCTGTGTGTGTGTCCCTGTGTGTCCCTGTGTGTCCCTGTGTGTCCCTGTGTGTCCCTGTGTGTGTGTGTGCAGGGGAGGGGTCCGGTGCCTCGCTCGAGGGCACCTCGGCGGTGCGGCCGGGTGTTTCGGGGGGGGGGACTCGAACCGGCGACCTTCCGGTTCCCCTCCCCCCGACGGACCGAGCTATCCCGGCGCGCCGATTCTCCAGAAGGAAGCGAGAGCCGTTCCTCCGGAGACCTTCCGCCCTCAGAGGGCGGTGTGAATGGGGAAGGAGCCGCCCGGAGAGGACCGGCGGGGCGGGGCGGCGCAGGGCAGCGGCACGGGCGGCACGCGGGAACACCGGCTCCTCCTGAGGGGAGCCGCCGCCCGCTTCCTCAGCCGGCGCATGTCACCGGTGAACAAGCTCCACGACCGCGGGTCTGGGGACCAGGGGAGAGAAGGGAAGCCATTAAGGGGAAACAGAGCATTCCGTTGTAGTGACGCCCAGAGACCGCTAGATGGCGCCTTGGAACCCAAACGGCTGCAAGAACCTGACGACAACAAAACAACCTCAAGATCATCTGACCTCTATAGACACTCATTTAACTACAGCTATAGAGGAGCATAACTACGGTATGTGTGTGTGTGTGTGTGTGTGTGTGTGTGTATATCTATAGACACTCATTTAACTACAGCTATAGAGGAGCATAACTACGGTATGTGTGTGTGTGTGTGTGTGTGTGTGTGTACTTCTATGTGTGTGTGTGTGTGTGTGTGTGTGTGTGTGTGTGTGTGTGTGTGTGTGTGTGTGTGTGTGTGTGTGTGTGTGTGTGTGTATCTATAGACACACATTTAACTACAGCTATAGAGGAGCATAACTACGGTATGTGTGTGTGTGTGTGTGTGTGTGTGTGTGTGTGTCTGTGTGTGTGTGGGGTTTCAGTACGCTGTAGTTTGACAGGAAGTGAAAATGACAAGAGAGAGAGAGAGAAATATATAGATATAGGTATAGATCTATAACTGTTATTCATTACTAGTTATTAAAAGCCCCTCCCATTGATCCATATTTAGATAGAAACACACTTGGAACACTTTGAAGCAACAGAGAGACACAGAATGAGTTTCCAACAGAAGCTATGTCATATATATGTCCATAACTTGATTCATAACACAGGACCACTTACTGAACCACTGACTGTAGGGCCGTGTCCCGTCTAATCTCTAGTGTCCTGCTCTTCTTCTACTTGTTTCAAGGCCTCTGAGTAAGAGCCATTTGGACCACTACAATGGGGAAGTAGAGCCGTCTGCAGAAGTGTCTGAATGTGACCTTTAACCTCCAGTCCAGTGCATCTCCACGAGGCGTGGTGGAGGTAGGAGGAACTCAGGGCTCCACTCAGCATGAAGGCTCTGCTCCTTGGATGTACTGAGGGGGGACACGGGGGGTAGACTGATCCTCACTAGGTCCCTCTTTGATATCTATATACACACACCTGCAGCCATGTTGCTAGATCTATGTTTATATATAGATAGATATATATCTCTACATACAGTTTATCTCTCTCTATACATCTACATATATTTACTTTTCATTGCGTGTGATTTCTTATGAGAACAGACAGTCTCTGTCTATCTATCTATCTATAGATAGATTTGATCTATCTATAGATAGAAAGATAGATATTTAGATCTAAATATATATAGATCTATGGATCTATATGTAATTCTATATATCTATATATGAACTTGTAACTGCTTGTGATTTCTAATAAGAGGAGGACAGATCTCTCTGGGGTCTCTAGAACATTCTTTATTTCATGATGATCTCCAAAAAACAAAAATACATCAAACACACAACCACAAACACAGTGAGACAATGGTGAGTGTGTGTGTGTGTGTGTGTGACACACAGAAAGATAAAGTGTTACTTTAAAGAATCTTGTGAAAATAAGTGATATATGAGAATATGAGTGACAGTTGTATACATATATATATATACATATATACACACATATCCATCTATAGATCTATATGGGTCATACATGGACAAGAGCGTAGTACATTATTTGCTGCAAACAAACAAACAAACAAACAGTTAAAGTGAATTCCCCCCGCATCTCTCCAGCATCTTTAGAACAAAAAACATATATTCCTTCATGCCTTCTTCCAAGCCTTCTCCTCTCTCAGGGGTCCACATCTCGCCCACATCCGGTCCAAATCCCGCCCACATCCGGTTCAAATCCCGCCCACATCCGGTTCAAATCCCGCCCACATCCAGTAACATCCGCCCACATCCCGCCCACATCCGGTACACATCCCGCCCACATCCGGTACACATCCCGCCCACATCCCGCCCACATCTGGTCCAAATCCCGCCCACATCCGGTTCAAATCCACCCACATCCGTAAACATCCCGCCCACATCCGGTACACATCCCCCCACATCCGGTCCAAATCCCGCCCACATCCGGTCAAATCCCGCCCACATCCGGTCCAAATCCCACCCACATCCGGTCCAAATCCCGCCCACATCCGGTCAATATCCGCCCACATCCGGTACACATCCTGCCCATATCCGGTCCAAATCCCGCCCACATCCGGTCCAAATCCCGCCCACATCCGGTCCAAATCCCGCCTGTGTAATTATATAAATGTGTGTTTGTGAAAGTGTGTGTGTGTGTGTTCTGTGTGTGTGTTCTATGTGTGTGTGTGTGTGTTCTATGTGTGTGTGTGTGTGTTCTATGTGTGTGTGTGTGTGTTTCTATGTGTGTGTGTATGTTTTTATACTCATTTATTTCTGAGTGTGTGTTTGTATGCATGTGTGTGTGTGTGTTTCTATATGTGTGTGTGTGTGAGTGTGTATTTCTATGTGTGTGTGTGAGTGTGTGTATTTCTATGTGTGTGTGTGTGTGTATTTCTATGTGGTGTGTGGGTGAGTGTGTATTTCTATGTGTGTGTGTGTGTGTATTTCTATGTGTGTGTGTGTGTGTATTTCTATGTGTGTGTGTGTGTGTGTTTCTGTGTGTGTTGCTACAAGCGACACAGAGACACTGAGGAACCATAACCCCCCCATAACCTAAACCCAGGGAGGAGGTCCTCCTGGGTGAATGTGGACTGGAAGGTGTGGATGAGTGTCAGTGTGTCTGAGGACCCTCCTCCATCTGGGGACACTCTGTAGAAGGAGAGAGAGCCAGCAGGTCGGTCCACATACACTCCTACTCTGTTAGAGGGGAGGAGATCTATGGCTGTTTCTCTACCGTTGTACCGGACAGAGTAACGATCATCAGACAATAAAGACTCCAGGACTTGTTGTTCCATCCAAGCAAGCTGTCTTTACCCCCTCCTCTCCTAGTGATTCCTCTGTATGTCACTCCTATACCAACATACTCCTCCTTTCCTCTCCACCTCCACCTCCCAGTAACAGCGGTCAGTCAGACCCTCTCTACACAACACCTGGGCCAGGAGTCAAATCTCTCCAGGTGATCAGGATACTTCCTCTCTCTCTAACCCTCGTCACCTTCCTGTTGTCCTCAGACAGAGAGAGGTCTCTGCAGGCTGTGTTTGGGTCCAGTGTGAGTTCACACTCATCTGATGGGAGAGAAGGAAAGACATGATGAGTCTACACAGAAACACTACATATCAAATACACATACAAGTATCATGAATAGATGTATTATTCTATATTAATATATCTAGATGATATGTTAATATATATATTATTAAATATAAATATATATTACTCAATTATTTTAAATAAAATTATTATTATTAATATATTGATAACATACATGATGTCCACCATCATGTATGTTATCATATATTAATATATTGATAACATACATGATGTCCACCATTATGTATGTTATCAATATATTAATATATTGATAGATAAGATACATGATGTCCACCATCATGTATGTCGGGGTGGCCAACGAGCCGCATGCTTTGCCCAGTTTCATGCTGCTCTTCAGTTCATATCGAATTATATTTGTGTGTGTGTACGTGTGTGTACGTGTGTGTACGTGTGTGTGTACGTGTGTGTACGTGTGTGTACGTGTGTGTGTACGTGTGTGTACATGTGTGTGTACGTGTGTGTGTACGTGTGTGTACGTGTGTGTACATGTGTGTGTACGTGTGTGTGCAGTGACGTAGCGCAAAATCCCGTGGCCCCCCGCGAGCAAGTCCGCGGGGAAATATCGCGATGTGCGACGATCGTTGACGGGGGGGGGAGCTACTACCCCATCAGAAATATAGATATATAGATGTTAAAAAAAAAATTCCATCCAACACCAGGGCCCCCCCCCCGCAGTGGGTACCTTGCGGCCCCTCCCCTACGCCACTGGGTGTGAGTTAGTGATGTGTCGGTCGCGAACGAGCCGGCTCTTTTTAGTGAACGACGGGAGCCGGCTCTTTTTAGTGAACGGGAACCGGCTCTTTTTAGTGAACGGGAGCCGGCTGGCACCGCCAACGAGCCGTTATTGATTAGTTGCGGGTGCTCCGCGTACTGCAGTGACTGGATGTCACGCCATGCTGTGCATCACGTGAGGATAGATAAGGAGGAGGGCGGCGCGTGCTCAGTGCTGGTTGCTAACAGAGGGAGAGGAGAACACGCGGGGAAGGGTCCGTTTGCACCGCGCTAATAAGATGAGTGAAAGTAGGAAAAGAAGCAGCACTTGGCTGCATTTTAACAATTGTGCAAACACAAAGGCAGAATGCAGCATTGTCAACATGAAGCTCTCATATAGAGCAGCTCCACAAACCACCTCCACAGCCACTTGAGAACTGAGCATCCAACAGTTCAGTTGGAAGTCAAAAGGCAGACTGCCTGCTTCTGCCAGTGGTCTACTCCACCTGTTGCTGCTGCAGCTACAGGATCTACCCCCCATGCGTCAGGTACCCAAACACCAACAGCTACACAGACCTCAATAAGACAATGGATATCAAAGGCAATGAATGACCCCAGCTAGACACAACATAGTGGATGAAGAATTGGCCAAAATGATTGCAAGTGATTTCCAACCATTTTCCATTGTGGAGGACAAGGGATTCCTTCACACAGGCTCTCAATCCAATGTATGTTCTGAAACAGGGCAGATAATAACGGAGAGAAGAAACCGGATCAACCCTCTAAGCTGAGGCACTTGGTCTTCCTCAATGCCAATCTGCCCTGAAAAGAAGAAGAACAGGTTACCGTTTGATAGTTGACCGTGGGAAGTTCATTAGAGACTGTTTGATACTGCTGTTTTGCACATTACAATACATTTATTTGTATTATGTTTTTTTATGATAGAGACTGTTATTTGCTGCAGTTTTGAGCATTGCAATATATTTATTTTCATTATGTTATTTATTTATATATTTTTTAAGATTTGATGTCAGCTGTTGCTGTCTTTTGTTCTATATTTTATACTGAAATAGAGCCCTGCTGTTTTGTTAGGGCTTTTTGTTTAAATTCAAATGTCAAATATACAAAAATACAGTAGCTGTCCTTATTTTAAATGTCTATGCTTAAGTTGTTCTAGGTGTTGCTATCTGCTGTGTGTAGCCTGGTTCTACAAGCAGGTCAGGTCATTCATTGGGTGCTATCAGAGGTACAAGGGTCTGGAAATGCAATGAAAACGATTGGCCACAGCTAATCATTTATATTAAAAATGTTTTACTTTTGAATTCATCAGTACAAAGGATGTATTGAATAATTTAAGTGATATATGTGTACACATATAAATAATTAGTCAAAATAGGGCTCAATTTGATTGAATTATAAAGGGTATATGTGGTCAAATAGAAGTGCCGTTTGGGAGCCGAAATAGCCGGCTCTTCTTGGTGAGCCGAGCCAAATGAGCCGGCTCACTCAAAAGAGCCGGAATTCCCATCACTAGTGTGAGTGGTGTCAGTATGAGAGCACGACAGCGCGTCTAATTGTGATGCGGCCCAAGAGCCTATCACTAAAATGCCTGCGATGCAGTGAACCAATCACCTTCGAGGGGGGAAAACCCTATCAAGCACTATCTGAGTTGACCATCTGAGTTCAAACCTAAAATGGCAGGGAAAAAATGCACAGCTAGGCGAAAATATGAAGACGACCATAGGACGTTTTTAGTAGAGTGGGAGAGTTCATCTTTTTTTATAGAACGCAATTGCAAGCCATGTTGCCTTCTATGCCAGACGTCATTAGCCCATTTCAAGGCTTCACATCTTCAGCGTCATTTCACCTCACTCCATGCACACTCCATCCACCAGGAATTCACTAAAGGTGTTGAACTTCACAAGCAGAAGTTAAACACCTTGAAAAGTCAGGCGGAAAAGCAGACACAGTTTTTCCAAAAAAGAAGGAAGCACTCGGAGACCGTAACGCTTGCATC
>JANIIK010007715.1:67500-72500 GCA_027704905.1 Muraenolepis orangiensis
CCAAAACTCGCACAGTCCCTCTTCTCCGAATTTTGCTTTCAGCACATCAGAGCTCTGAATTTGCACCAACTCCAGCTGGAATGCCGCCTCGTCAATACCGGGCATCACGGCTTTCGCCTCGGCTGGACAGGACCCGGAAACATCGACTGCAAATGGATTGCGCACAAATAAAAGAACCTGTTTTGGAATCTTGAAGTCGTTGAATCGCTCTGTGAAGTTTTCAGCCAAGCTTTTCAAAAGTCCCTTCATTCCAGCCATTGCTGCGCTGCTCACGGGGACGTTGCGTAGTGTTGGGAAGTGGATCTTCCTCCCCATTACGTCAGGTAGAAAGAGGTCCAGGTTCACCCGAAACACACTAACTTTCTCAATGATCTCAGCCACACTTGCCCCTCCCCCCTGAAGCTGCAGGTTGCCCCTCCCCCCTGTAGCTGCAGGTTGCCCCTCCCCCCTGTAGCTGCAGGTTGCCCCTCCCCCCTGTAGCTGCAGGTTGAGTGTGTTTAGGTGGCCCATGATGTCGCACAAAAAGGCAATCTGTGCAATGAAATCCGGCTTTTGCATGCGTGCAAGTAGGTCTTTAGCTTTGCTTGATTTCTGGCTTGAGAGGAATTCACTCACCTCCTTTCGCAGTGCAAAGAAACGTTCGAGAACACGTCCTCGGCTCAACCAGCGGACATCGTTATGTTGCAATAGGTCTGAGTATGCGGCTTCCTGCTCTTGAAGCAGCATTTTGAACAGTCGGTGCTGCAGACCTGACGTCGAGCGAATATGATTTACAATTTTTATGACAGTCTCCATTGCTTCTTTCAACTCCCCTGACAATTTCGCACACAGAACTGATTGATGTATGATGCAATGCAGTGTGTTCACTGTGGGATGCTCTGCACATAAGCGAGATGCAAAGCCCCTTTCTTTCCCAATCATGGACGGGCAGCCATCGGTAACGAGAAGGTTGATCTTACCTAGATCCAAACCCTTCTCTTCAAAAAAACTCCAAACTGCAGCGAAAATCACTTCACCTGTAGTGCTGGTTATCAGTGGTAAAAGGCATAACAACTCCTCTTTAAAAACGTCACCATCGAAGTACCTCACAAACAGTGAGAGCTGTGCCGTATCTGTTGCATCGGTCGATTCATCGACAGCGAGTGACATGTACTCTGTAGATTTGAGATCGGCAATTAATGCTGAAAAACAGTCCTCAAACAGTACCTCTACTCTTCGACTTCCCGATGTGTCCGAGAGCGGTACTTGCTTCAAACGGTTCATTATATATTCCTTGTTTTTATCTCCTGCAAAAACTTCATCCACCATCTCAAGAGTACACTCCTTCACAACTTCAGCGTCAGTGAATGGCTTTCTCTTTTGGCTAAAGCGAACATCACTCGCAGGGAAGCAGCAGTGGCCTTTTCCTGGGCTGTATAAGCAGTTGTAAGAATAGTGGTTGATGCCGTGTAAGAAGATTTAAGTATTGCTATTTTACCACGTCTAGCTGTGCTACCAGGCGGGTAAGCAGCATTGAAGTTAGCAGCATGCTTGGTCTCATAGTGGCGCCTCACATTAGCAACCTTGCAGACTGAAACAGTTATTTGACATATCAAACATAAAGGTCTAGGATTGGCGTGCGATGGTAAAATAAATACAAAATCATCAGTCCATTTGGTGTTGAAGTGTCGGTTTTCACCGTCAATTTTCCGCCGTTTCTCTCCGCTCATTTTGGATCAGTAATGAGAGTAACGAGATTGACACGATGTCGCGATAATTACACGCTGATCAGTCCAATGCAAGATTGCCTTTTAAGAACTATTGAAGGAGAAATCATTTGGATTTAATTCGGATAACATAATAGCGAACATATATTGACATTTATTTAAATGATTCTAAAAAAAATTCTGTAATAATTTTTTTTTTTACATTGGAATATGGAGTGCGTTCCAGGGGCCACGAGAAAGCTCCCCGCGGGCCGGATTTGGCCCGCGGGCCGCCAGTTGAATATCCCTGATCTAAGGGGTCAAACACAGAGAGACTGACAGGAACAGGAAGTGGTCAGTTTGTAAGATACCAGCGGGTTGAAGACAGGTCAATGTGGCTTGACCTTAAGGTAGTTAATTATTCATTATTTTAGCTGTACTGTGCTGTGAGATGACAAAACATTTCAATCTAATCTAATCTAATCTTTCTGTGGACTTTCTGGACTCATTACAGTCACTGCACTGTATTCATGATGCTGCTGCACTACTGGCACTTTAAAATGCTTTTTAAATGCTTTGTGCACAATTCAAAACATGTTCATATCATCAGTCACTCTATTGATCTTTTTATTGGTCTTTATTTTTGTATACAGTATTTATATGTGTTATAGTATAGTGTTTCAGAAAAGTCCTACTGAGGGAGGGAATGGGGAGGAAGCATTCCATTGGACTTGGCTAAGTTACAATTTGCTACTCTTGGCTATGTTAGCATTGGCTACCCTTGGCTAAGTTAGCGTTGCTAATCTTGGCTAAGTTGGCGTTTGCTACTCTTGGCTAAGCTAGCGTTTGCTACTCTTGGCAAAGTTAGCGTTGGCTACACTTGGCAATGTTAGCATTGGCTACCCTTGGCTAAGTTAGCGTTGGCTACACTTGGCTAAGTTAGTGTTGGCTACACTTGGCTAAGTTAGCGTTGGCTACACTTGGCTAAGTTAGTGTTGGCTACCCTTGGCTAAGTTAGCGTTGGCTACACTTGGCTAAGTTAGTGTTGGCTACACTTGGCTATGTTAGCGTTGGCTACACTTGGCTATGTTAGAGTAGGCTACACTTGGCTAAGTTAGCGTTGGCTACACTTGGCTATGTTAGAGTAGGCTACACTTGGCTAAGTTAGCGTTGGCTACACTTGGCTAAGTTAGTGTTGGCTACACTTGGCTATGTTAGAGTAGGCTAAACTTGGCTAAGTTAGCATTGGCTACACTTGGCTAAGTTAGCGTTGGCTACACTTGGCTATGTTAGAGTAGGCTACACTTGGCTAAGTTAGCGTTGGCTACACTTGGCTAAGTTAGTGTTGGCTACACTTGGCTATGTTAGCGTTGGCTACACTTGGCTAAGTTAGAGTTGGCTACACTTGGCTATGTTAGAGTTGGCTACACTTGGCTATGTTAGAGTTGGCTACACTTGGCTATGTTAGAGTAGGCTACACTTGGCTAAGTTAGCATTGGCTACACTTGGCTATGTTAGAGTAGGCTACACTTGGCTAAGTTAGCGTTGGCTACACTTGGCTAAGTTAGTGTTGGCTACACTTGGCTATGTTAGAGTAGGCTACACTTGGCTATGTTAGCGTTGGCTACACTTGGCTATGTTAGAGTAGGCTACACTTGGCTAAGTTAGCGTTGGCTACACTTGGCTAAGTTAGTGTTGGCTACACTTGGCTATGTTAGAGTAGGCTACACTTGGCTAAGTTAGCGTTGGCTACACTTGGCTAAGTTAGCGTTGGCTACACTTGGCTATGTTAGAGTAGGCTACACTTGGCTAAGTTAGCGTTGGCTACACTTGGCTAAGTTAGAGTTGGCTACACTTGGCTATGTTAGAGTTGGCTACACTTGGCTATGTTAGAGTTGGCTACACTTGGCTATGTTAGAGTAGGCTACACTTGGCTAAGTTAGCGTTGGCTACACTTGGCTAAGTTAGTGTTGGCTACACTTGGCTATGTTAGAGTAGGCTACACTTGGCTAAGTTAGCGTTGGCTACACTTGGCTAAGTTAGCGTTGGCTACACTTGGCTATGTTAGAGTAGGCTACACTTGGCTAAGTTAGCATTGGCTACACTTGGCTAAGTTAGTGTTGGCTACACTTGGCTATGTTAGCGTTGGCTACACTTGGCTAAGTTAGAGTTGGCTACACTTGGCTATGTTAGAGTTGGCTACACTTGGCTATGTTAGAGTAGGCTACACTTGGCTATGTTAGAGTAGGCTACACTTGGCTATGTTAGAGTAGGCTACACTTGGCTATATTAGAGTAGGCTACACTTGGCTATGTTAGAGTAGGCTACACTTGGCTATGTTAGAGTAGGCTACACTTGGCTATGTTAGAGTAGGCTACACTTGGCTCTGTTAGAGTAGGCTACACTTGGCTATGTTAGAGTAGGCTACACTTGGCTATGTTAGTGTTGGCTACACTTGGCTATGTTAGTGTTGGCTACTATTGGCCATGTAGATTTGCTACTATTGGCCATGTAAGCATTTGCTACTCTTGACTAAGTTAGCGTTGGCTACACTTGGCTAAGTTAGAGAGAGTTAGAGAGAGAGGAGTAAGGAGAGGAGGAGAGTGTGAGAGAGAGAGAGAGAGAGAAGAGAGAGAGAGAGAGAGACATAGAGAGAGAGAGAGAGAGAGAGAGAGAGAGAGAGAGAGAGAGAGAGGAGTAATGAGTGACTCATATTTCACTCTACTCCCCCCCCCCCTACACACACACACACCCTGAACAATCTCTCTCTCTCTCTCTCTCTCTCTCTCTCTCTCTCTCTCTCTCTCTCTCTCTCTCTCTCTCTCTCTCTCTCTCTCTCTCTCTCTCTCTCTCTCTCTCTCTCTCTCTCCCTCGGCTGTTGTTCCATGACTCACTCAGTCATGAACTATAATAACCTTATTAAAATATGAACCATAGACAGAGAGCTCTGAGGACCAGAAGCTCAGACACACACAGTCTCTGACCGTACTTTGATTCATTTTCAATAAAATCAGAATGGTACAATATTGTAACATGATGTCATTTATTATTCAGAAGCAGACACTTTAATCAATATAGACTATTGATTACTGACTGCAACTGTTGAGAAGTTTCTCTAAAATGGTTCACAGTCTTGTTGGGTTGGATTCTTCTTGTGTTGTTTCCTGGTTCGTATTTCAGGTTACACCCTTTACTGGTAGACACACACACCACACACACACACACACACACACACACACACACACACACACACACACACACACACAGCACCACACACACACACACATGGCCCCAGACAGGCCTGTTTAGTGTACT
>JANIIK010007715.1:87500-95000 GCA_027704905.1 Muraenolepis orangiensis
GCTGAACTGGATGGCAGCTCAATGTAGAGTCACATGACTGTTATCTATTAGCACGCCAACCCCACTGCTGTGGTTAAACTAAATACTTATGGTTAGTGACACACTACTAACGCTCTCCATGTCTTCAGCTGACCCTCTCACTGCTGGCTTTAGTACCACACATGTTGGAACACTAGTGTGTAAACGCCACTCAGCCATTAATGCATTTTGAACTACTTTATACTTTGATTGAATTTGGCAGGATGGATTTAAAACATCTCAAAAAGCCATTAGCATTGTGTGAGGCCTGGACCAATAGGACGCCTGTCAGGCCAAGCTCAGTGTCTAATATACACATAGAGGGTGGATGTGATGGGGATACTGACTCACTCTCCAGACACACACACACACACACACACACACACACATGTCACAGCAGTCTCTGCAACAGCGCTTGGTTTTCCGTTTTTTTTTTCATTTGGCCCGGGACATGCTCACTGCACATGCTCACTGCACATGCTCACTGCACATGCACACTGGACATGCTCACTGCACATGCACACTGCACATGCACACTGGACATGCACACTGCACATGCACACTGGACATGCACACTGGACATGCACACTGCACATGCACACTGCACATGCACACTGCACATGCTCACTGGACATGCACACTGCAAATGTACACTGCACACTGGACATTCACACTGGACATGCTCACTGCACATGCACACTGGACATGCACACTGCACATGCACACTGCACATGCACACTGCACACTGCACATGCACACTGGACATGCACACTGCACACTGGACATGCACACTGCACATGCACACTGCACATGCACACTGCACACTGCACACTGCACATGCACATGCACATGCACATGCACACTGCACATGCACACTGCACATGCACACTGCACACTGGACATGCACACTGCACATGCACACTGCACATGCACACTGCACATGCACATGCACACTGCACATGCACACTGCACATGCACACTGCACATGCACATGCACATGCACATGCACATGCACATGCACATGCACATGCACATGCACATGCACATGCACACTGCACACTGCACATGCACACTGGACATGCACACTGCACATGCACACTGCACATGCACACTGCACATGCACACTGCACATGCACATGCACACTGCACATGCACACTGCACATGCACACTGCACATGCACACTGCACATGCACATGCACATGCACATGCACTGCACATGCACACTGCACATGCACACTGCACATGCACACTGCACATGCACACTGCACATGCACATGCACATGCACATGCACATGCACATGCACATGCACATGCACATGCACATGCACACTGCACATGCTCACTGGACATGCACACTGCACATGCACAATGCACATGCACACTGCACATGCACACTGCACATGCACACTGCATATGCACACTGCACATGCACATGCACGGGAGGGTGTGAGACAGAGCGGGAGGGTGTGAGACAGAGAATGTGTGTGAGACAGAGAAAGGGGGGGGGTGAGACTGAGAGGGAGGGGGTGAGACAGAGAGAGGATTAGTGAGTCGGATAAAGAGGGTGTGAGACAGGGAGAGAGGGTGTGAGACAGACAGAGAAAGGGTGTGAGACAGAGAGAGATTATATAAGACAGAGAGAGTGGGTGAGAGACAGAGAGAGATTATATAAGACAGAGAGAGTGGGTGTGAGACAGAGAGAGAGGGTGTGAGACAGAGAGAGAGAGAGGGTGTGAGAGAGAGAGAGAGGGCGTGAGACAGAGAGAGAGAGGGTGTGAGACAGAGAGAGAGGGTGTGAGACAGAGAGAGAGAGAAGGTGTGAGACAGAGAGAGGGTGTGGGACAGAGAGAAAGAGGGTGTGAGACAGAGAGAGAGAGAAGGTGTGAGACAGAGAGAGGGTGTGGGACAGAGAGAAAGAGGGTGTGAGACAGAGAGAGAGAGGGTGTGAGACAGAGAGAGAGGGTGTGAGACAGAAAGAAAGAGGGTGTGAGACAGAGAGAGAGAGAGAGGGTGTGAGACAGAGAGAGAGGGTGTGAGACAGAGAGAGAGGGTGTGGGAGAGAGAAAGAGGGTGTGAGACAGAGAGAGAGGGCGTGAGACAGAGAGAGAGAGGGTGTGAGACAGAGAGAGAGGGTGTGAGACAGAGAGAGAGAGAAGGTGTGAGACAGAGAGAGGGTGTGGGACAGAGAGAAAGAGGGTGTGAGACAGAGAGAGAGAGAAGGTGTGAGACAGAGAGAGGGTGTGGGACAGAGAGAAAGAGGGTGTGAGACAGAGAGAGAGAGGGTGTGAGACAGAGAGAGAGGGTGTGAGACAGAAAGAAAGAGGGTGTGAGACAGAGAGAGAGAGAGAGGGTGTGAGACAGAGAGAGAGGGTGTGAGACAGAGAGAGAGGGTGTGGGAGAGAGAAAGAGGGTGTGAGACAGAGAGAGAAGGGCTGAGAGACAGAGAGAGAGAGAGAGAGGGTGTGAGAAAGAGAGAGGGTGTGAGACAGAGAAAGATGGTGTGATACAGAGAGATGTGTGGGACAGACAGAGATAGAGGGTGTGAGACAGAGAGAGAGAGATTGTGTCAGACAAATAGAGAGGGTGTGAGACAGAGAGAGAGGGTGTGAGACAGAGACAGAGATGATGTGAGACAAATAGAGAGGGTGTGAGACAGAGAGAGTGGGTGTGAGACAGAGAGAGAGGGTGTGAGACAGAGAGAGAGTGTGAGACAGAGAGAGAGGGTGTGAGACAGAGACAGAGATGATGTGAGACAAATAGAGAGGGTGTGAGACATAGAGAGAGTGTGAGACAGAGAGAGAGGGTGTGAGACAGAGAGAGAGGGTGTGAGACAGAGACAGAGATGATGTGAGACAAATAGAGAGGGTGTGAGACAGAGAGAGTGGGTGTGAGACAGAGAGAGAGTGTGAGACAGAGAGAGAGAGGGTGTGAGACAGAGAGAGGTTGTGAGACAGAGAGAGAGGGTGTGATACAGAGAGAGAGAGCGGGTGTGATACAGAGCGATGTGTGGGACACACATCGTGGTGAGGCAGAGAGAGGATTTGTGAGTCGGATAAAGAGGGTGTGAGACAGGGAGAGAGTGTGTGAGACAGAGAGAGGGTGTGGGACAGACAGAGAGAGGGTGTGAGACAGAGAGAGATTATATAAGACAGAGAGAGTGGGTGTGAGACAGAGAGAGAGGGTGTGAGACAGAGAGAGAGAGGGTGTGAGAGAGAGAGAGAGAGAGAGAGAGAGAGGGCGTGAGACAGAGAGAGAGAGGGTGTGAGACAGAGAGAGAGGGTGTGAGACAGAGAGAGAGAGGGTGTGAGACAGGGAGAGAAAGGGTGTGAGACAGAGAGAGAGGGTGTGGGAGAGAGAAAGAGGGTGTGAGACAGAGAGAGAAGGGGTGAGAGACAGAGAGAGAGAGAGGGTGTGAGACAGAGAGAGGGTGTGAGACAGAGAAAGATGGTGTGATACAGAGAGATGTGTGGGACAGACAGAGATAGAGGGTGTGAGACAGAGAGAGAGAGATTGTGTGAGACAAATAGAGAGGGTGTGAGACAGAGAGAGGGTGTGAGACAGAGATGATGTGAGACAAATAGAGAGGGTGTGAGACAGAGAGAGTGGGTGTGAGACAGAGAGAGAGGGTGTGAGACAGAGAGAGAGCGTGAGACGGAGAGAGAGGGTGTGAGACAGAGACAGAGATGATGTGAGACAGAGAGAGAGTGTGAGACAGAGAGAGAGGGTGTGATACAGAGAGAGAGAGTGGGTGTGATACAGAGCGATGTGTGGGAGAGAGAGAGAGAGAGAGAGAGAGAGAGAGAGAGAGAGAGAGAGAGAGAGAGAGAGAGAGAGAGGAGAGAGAGAGAGAGAGAGAGAGAGAGAGAGAGAGAGAGAGAGAGAGAGAGAGAGAGACATATGCATGTTGTAGATGCATTTGTGAAGCGGTAGCACACAGTGGGCGAGGTCGAGCAGGATGGATAGCACAGTGTTCAAGTACTGCATGCCCTTATCTGGGTCTGCTGTGTGTGTGTGTGTGTGTGTGTGTGTGTGTGTGTGTGTGTGTGTGTGTGTGTGTGTGTGTGTGTGTGTGTGGACAGTGGCATGACAAATGCGTGAGGACATTTCTGACATGGAGATATCATCTCAATTGCTCTCTTCACATTTTTACATTTCACTTTCACTTTCACTTTCTCTCTTTCTCGCTCTCTGTCTCTCTCTGTCTCTCTCTCTCACTATGTATCAATGCACGCTTGTGCATGTGTCCCAGGTGAGCAGCTGTCCAGGGTTTACTGTAATGACTGGAGGGTTAGACACACACACACACACACACACACACACGCACGTACGCACCTACGCACGCACGCACGCACACACACAAACACACATTCTCTCCCTTTCTCTCTCTCCCTCCCTCTCTCTCCCAGGCTTGACTCCGAGGCTCAAACCAGGCCTGGGTGTGTTGGAGCTCTTGACAGCTCTCTCTCTCTCTCTCTCTCTCTCTCTCTCTCTCTCTCTCTCTCTCTCTCTCTCTCTCTCTCTCTCTCTCTCTCTCTCTCTCTCTCTCTCTCTCTCTCTCTCTCTCTCTCTCTTTCAACCTGCTCTGGAGAATGTTTTGACGGCTTCGCTGTTTTGCCAACGTGGTTATTATTATTATTTTTTAATCCAAGGTAAAGCACATAAATGAGTCACGAATGCCAACCGCTGTTTTAGTTTGCCGCTCTGTGATGAGTGATGAGAGTATTATGAGGCTATCGGTAGCCTTCTCCTCCTCCTCTTCATGTACCGCACGCACGCGGGTGACTTATGAACGCCTCTGATCGTCGCTCCATTCGCTTTAGTCTTTTGTTCCAGTGGACACGAGAGAGTGTTAGCGAGACCACATTTAGCCCCTCCTACCCCCCTCCGCTCCTATTGGCCCCCTATGACGTGTGCATCGCTCCAATGGGGACATGGCACGCATTCAGTCATGCTGCACACGCACGACCAGCACCTGCCATGACTCGCCTGCCTGCTAGCTAAATCTAAATCTAAATCTGGAGGATTGAATGGTCTTTATTGGTACATACGTACATGAACACACACAGTGAAATGTGTGCATTCAACCCATACTACTATTTAGGAGCAGTGGGCAGCTACTGTATATACAGCTGCCTCTGGAGCAGTGTAGGGGGGGGGTGCCTTGCTCAAGGGCACCTCGGCAGTGCCCGGGTGGTTTTTTTTCGGGGACTTGAACCGGCGACCTTCTGGTTCCCCTCCCCCCGGGCCTAGTCCCATCAGACTGAACTATCCTGTTAGCCACCCAGCTCACTAGAAGAGCCCCTCTAGGCCCGTTCCTGTCTCTCAGGGTCATTCATGGGTATGAACACACACAGAGAGAGGTTCCAGCCGGTGGGACCCACAGATATAGAACCATGGCGTACACTTAGGAGTCATCACACCTCACACATGTGGTATGAGGGTGGGGGGGGGGGGGTGTGAGGGTGGGGGGGGCGGTAAAAAGTGTTGTTTCACCGGCTGATCTCGAGGATGAGGATCTTATTGCTGTGAAAGTGTTTGTTTTTGGGGGGGATCAAAGTGCCTTTGCCGAACGGGGTACAGATCAGATCAGATCAGATCAGATCAGCTCATGTACGACAGAGAGAGACGCTTTGGCACAGTGCCTGCCTCCCCTCCTAACACCTCGTAACACGTGCCTTGACACAAGGCAACCCCCCCCCCCCCCCCCTTTCAGATTCACACATAGAACCCAGAGTAGAACCCAGCAGAATGTCTTGTCACAAGCCCGGTGACAAACACACTGCAACGTGTTCTCTTGAACAAGGAAGCCCTCTCTCAGTCTCTACAGCCCTGCTTCCAAAGAGGATTAGGATTATTTAAATCACAGAAAAGCAAACTCCGGTCCGACCGACGGTCTGAACTATGGCATCACGTGCCGTACGTAAAAAACCCCGGTAGAAAGTCTTTTCTACCGGGGTTTTCAACCGGTTATCTTCAACAAGGAGGCCCTCCTTTATAACGGCACAGGAGAAGTCTGGGCAGTCTCTGCCCCGCTTCCAAAGAGGATTAGGATTATTTTATAATCACAGAATAAGAAAGTGGGTTCTGAACTACGGAGAGGCTGGTTTGGTGCGAGAAGGAAGCAGCCGGCGCTCTCTCTCTCTCTCTCAGCCTGAGGTTCCCTGCTCCTGACCGGGCGCTTCATTATGTGCAGGAGGAAAGCAAACGGAGGCTCTTCTTCAAGGCTGTTGGCTGTGTCGGAGGAGCCTTGCCCCGCCTTGGAGGCTTCCTGATTTGGTGAATGGTAAATGGACGGCCTTTCATACTCTCATGGCTTTTATTTTAAAGCACTGCCTTACAAGCCATGCCTCACATTCACCCATTCATTCATTCACACACACGCACACATTCATCCACCGACGGCAGAGTCGGCCATACAAGGAGACAGCCGGCAGCGGTTAGTGGTTTCTCTTGCTCAAGGACACCTCGACCTGTTTTATGACCTGAGGAGGAACAGGGGATCGAACCAGCAACCCTTCTTGGTTGTGAGGCGACCGCCTCCTGAGCTACTGCCGCCCCAATGATTTGTAATTCTAAGATCTCTTGGTAGCCCCCTCTCTCCGTCCATCTTTCCCTTCGCTCTTTCTGGAATCTGGAAGAGTTGTTTCCTGTGGCTTCATTTGGGCGCCTGTCTTTGAATCGGTCACGATGTCTTGGTTTTCCTTAGTGTCTCTCTGTCTCTCTGTCTCTCTGACTCTCTGTCTCTCTGTCTCTCTGACTCTCTGACTCTCTGACTCTCTGTCTCTCTGTCTCTCTGACTCTCTGTCTCTCTGACTCTCTGTCTCTCTGACTCTCTGACTCTCTGACTCTCTGACTCTCTGTCTCTCTGACTCTCTGTCTCTCTGTCTCTCTGACTCTCTGACTCTCTGTCTCTCTGACTCTCTGACTCTCTGACTCTCTGTCTCTCTGACTCTCTGACTCTCTGTCTCTCTGACTCTCTGTCTCTCTGACTCTCTGTCTCTCTGTCTCTCTGTCTCTCTGACTCTCTGTCTCTCTGTCTCTCTGTCTCTCTGACTCTCTGACTCTCTGACTCTCTGTCTCTCTGTCTCTCTGACTCTCTGTCTCTCTGACTCTCTGTCTCTCTGACTCTCTGACTCTCTGACTCTCTGACTCTCTGTCTCTCTGACTCTCTGACTCTCTGACTCTCTGACTCTCTGTCTCTCTGTCTCTCTGTCTCTCTGACTCTCTGACTCTCTGACTCTCTGTCTCTCTGACTCTCTGACTCTCTGACTCTCTGTCTCTCTGACTCTCTGACTCTCTGACTCTCTGATCTCTCTGACTCTCTGACTCTCTGATCTCTCTGACTCTCTGTCTCTCTGACTCTCTGACTCTCTGTCTCTCTGTCTCTCTGACTCTCTGACTCTCTGACTCTCTGACTCTCTGACTCTCTGTCTCTCTGACTCTCTGACTCTCTGACTCTCTGACTCTCTGTCTCTCTGACT
>JANIIK010007715.1:102500-125000 GCA_027704905.1 Muraenolepis orangiensis
CCCCTTGAGATGTATGAGATGCTGTGGCCCTGTGGCTTTGATCAGAGTTGGAGAACAAGCGTGAGCATGTGAAGTTGTTTGGCAGATTGTATTCCCCGTGGATTCTGGTGACTCTGAATGAATTATGAAGGTGAAATAATGTTCACCTAGTGCTGCATACAAAAATACAACTATTTTCAAATGGTGCTGTGGTTGAAGCCACAACTCTATTCCCCCCCTCTGGGCTCAAGGTCATGTGTCTTTGACCTACGGTCCTCTCACTTTTTAAGTATCTTTTTACTTTGTTTTTTTCGACTGCCGGCTCGGGCCACAGCAGTGGAGAGAGTGGAGGCTGTCGGGGGGAACTCGGCACAGATATAATGCTATTTAAATGCTAATGTGTTAAGAGGAGCAAAACAACCTTTATTCACACTCAACAAGGCAACAAGAGTGCTAAAAACAAGGGGCCCGCGTAATAAATGAGCCCTCTTCCTCCTGCTCCGTCTATACTCCATCCTCCTCCTCCTCCTCCTCCCTCTCCCTGCGGTGTCAAATTGAAGGGTGTGTTGATAACTGGCTGGTGGGGACTTTGATAACATTCAGGCTTTGGTGTGAGGCCAGATGTTAAGTCGTACACGATTGGTGGGGGACAGAGGGCGCCGAGTCTTAAATCCGCTATTATTGGCTTGTGTCTACACAGAGAGTTTGCGGTCCAACAAGTCTCTATACGAGGTCTAAAGACTTTTGGACGTAATATGGAATGACCTCGTCTCTCAGTCAGTTTGAGTCAGTCTGACTAAATGGTTGCCGTGGGTTTCATCAGCACCATCGATAGCATCCGAGTCCAAATCCTCCACAGTCCACATTTAAGCTCCACCATAATGGTTTGTAGCGATGGTTCATGCGGTGTAGTGCTCTGTGTACCCGGAGAGCAGAAACATGCTTGGCGTTTAACAGAAGCGATTTCTCTCACCTGAGAGACCTGCTGACCTCGCTTTCCTGCCTTTTGCCTGACATCAATATTCAATCGTTCAACAGTTGTTGGAGAATTCACGTTTTTTTTTCGAAGACCTATGCTCCCGTGTCTTTGTTTTAGTTTTTCGTTCCTCACACTCCAACAACCTACAGTACATGTGTGGTTCAGAGAGAGAGAGAGAAGAGCTCATGTATTCCGTATGTGTGTGTGTCTTGAGAGTCAGGGAGGCCCTTCCAGGGAATGCGTCACTCGGCAGCGAAAGGCCACAGAGAACGACATAACTAGCAGTAGCATAACTTCAGCGTCATCGCCACCCAACAGCAAGCGGGGGGCACAACGTCCCTCTGTCAGGTGGATGGGGAGTGGTTGGTGAGTCAATCAGGTCGAGTGGTCGGTGAGTCAGATGGACAGCCCTCAGACGGAGATCACCTGCTTCAGCTGCCGGGCGTACAGTCATTTACAAAGCATAATATTCTAACTATTCTTCTAACTCTATTCTTCTAACTCTATTAATTAACATATTGAATTTGTCTTAGTTTGTCCCCAAACGGTATCCTAGATGAACATAGAATTGGCGATTAATCCAATGTGTAAAATGTGGGGACAAAGGCGGCAGTAGAGCTCAGGAGGAAGAGCGGCCGGAAGGTTGCTGGTTCCATCCCCAGCTGTGGGGGATCCAAGAGGCATGACTTGTAAATGGCTTAGGATAAAAGCGCTCTATAAAAGAAGCCATAACCATTGACCATCACATAGAGAGAGACGTTGGTGTCAAGACATCGCACGTGGACACCGGCTCACGTTCACTTCCTCAGAAGATGAGATGCACACAGTTGCTTGGATCATGGATCAGCTTTAGAAAAGGCACAGATTGAATTGCATGGGATTCCTTTAGCCTCTGGGGCCACGGACCAGAAAAGTAGACCAACCCAATGTGGCGCTTCTGAATCCCAAATAACAGCCAAATCCAACCCAAAAGCAGCCGGTTTGCCCTCTGATGCTGATGGAGACTACAACAGAACAAGGAGGCTCAGAACCGCTGGGCCTTAGGGGGGGGGGGCAAATCAAACCCCCTCCCGTTAGAAATTGTTCAATCTTTTGTACACAGTGAGTGTTGAAGTGGAGCAGTTGATGTCGTTAAGCCTCCATGCCTAAAAGATTAGTAAGATCAATTCAATCGTTTCCTTTTGCACACACAAAACGCTCCGAGTGCGGTTCACTGTGGCTCATAACCGACAACACAATGGAATCAGTTTCTGGTAATTGTGTATTGAGCCTCATCCAATGTGTAACTGTTGATATCCTTGCCTCCATGATGATCGCACCAAGGAAGAAAGGATGTCAACAAGGCCTGATGGAGCAAGGAACAGTGATAAGTACAAAGAAAGAGAGAATAATCAGCCACAAGACCAGGCAGAGAGACCATCACGTGGGGCGACGGCATTTAGAGTCATCCAGAATGATGAGGACACTCATACATCCACAATAGTTCCAGTGTGGGTGTCATCTACAGGTGAGCCAAGTCGTGAGGTTCTGGTGTACGCACTCCTCGATACACAAAGTGACACAACCTTTATCCTTGAAGAGACAGCAAAGGCTCTCAACACAAAAGGTGAACCAGTTCAGCTAAAGCTCTCCACGCTGGCTTCAAGAAACACAGTCGTGTCCTGTTGGAAGCTGACAGGTCTACAAGTAAGAGGATTCAATTCAGACAAGATAATCACTCTGCCAGTGACTTACTCAAGAGAGTTTATCCCTGCAAACAGAGACCATATTCCCACACCAGAGACAGCGAAGGCATGGCCTCATCTTGAACACATTGCAGAGGAGATCGCTTCTCAGCAAAGCTGTGATGTCGGCCTGTTAATTGGCTACAACTGTGCTCAAGCCCTCATTCCAAGACAAGTGGTGACTGGTGAGGAACATCAGCCGTTTGCTCAGAGAACAGACTTGGGCTGGAGTGTGGTGGGATATGGTAAACCGTGTCTCAACTATGGAGATACAATCGGAATCAGTCGCCAAGTCATTGTGAAGCAAGTGACGCCAGGTCTACCGTCCTCTTCCGACCTCACAAGTGAAGTGCACTATGTCTGTAGAACACAGATCAAGGAAGTTGTGTTACCTGCAGATGCCATAAAGATGCTGGAGTCTGACTTCGCTGAAAGAGTGTCAGAAGCCAGCCCCATCTCTCAAGAGGATCTAAGGTTCCTGTCGAAAATGGAGAAGGGCATCAAGTTAAAGAGCGACGGTCATTATGAAATGCCGCTGCCATTCAAGAAGGAAAGGCCTAACTTACCTGATAACAAGATCTGTACTATCCATCGTCTCAACTGTCTAGAAAGGAAGTTGAGAAGAAACGATCAGTACCACACAGACTACAAGACCTTCATGGATGAGACCATAACCCGTGGAGATGCAGAAAGGGTTCCAGAGGAAGACATCTACAAAGCTCCAGCTTGGTATATCCCACATCATGGGGTGTATCATCCACAAAAGCCTGGGAAGATACGTGTTACCAAGAGAAAGAGAACCAAGTGGAGAAGTCAAGGTGGGAGAGATCGCAAGTGACGACCCTGAACTTAAGAAGGCCCAGGTTCTCAACACCCAGGCGAAGTCGGAAGTGACCTTTCCTGTGGAGGCCAAGGACCGAAGTTATTGTATTTAGTTTTGTTTACTTTCTATGCAGTATGTTGGCTCTAAGTCATTGTAAAATCATATACAAGTGATATGTTTGGTGGGAGTGTAACTGCCTCTGTGTTCAGTTTGAGTTTTGGTTCCTAACAGTTTTTGGTGCCTACCTAAATGCTGTAGAGTAAGAGCGGAACTAATGGTTGAAGCGCACAGTGTTCCGGGGACGTTTTATGCCGACGCACAAGTGTGTAGAAATCTCTATATAAGAGAAAGTTCCGTCACAGTCAGTCAGTTCGGTCGATCAGTTCAGTCAGTGAAGTTCCATAATTTCCTCTCTTATTGCATTCAGCCAATAAGGTACGTTTGGTGTTGTGGTTGTTAGCTAAGGTGCTAATGAAATGTTTGCTAAGTGAGTTTATTGTTATTATTATTGCAGAAGGATTTAATGTGTTTTGTAGGTTAAGTTCATTTTGGTGAACGATATTGTAAAGACATGTGACACTAAGAGACGAAGTAGAAATAATATAGATGTATGTTGTTATTGCTTGATCTGTGATTTATTGTATTTCATGTGTGTTTCACAGTTCTCACGGTCTGGATTGAATAAATCCTATCAGTATCATAAAGAACGAATTGCTGTCATCATTGCATGAGAGGGAGTTACAGTAGTAGTTGTATTAGTATTAGTAGTGGTAGTAAAAGTAGTAGTAATATTAGTAGTGGTAGTGGTAGTAGTAGTTGTAAAAGTAGTAGTAGTTGTTGTAGTAGTAGATGTAGTATTAGTAGTTGTTGTATTAGTTGTAGTAGTATTATAAGTATTACTAGTAGTAGTATTATAAGTAGTAGTAGTAGTTAGTAGTAGTATAAGTAGTAATTAGTGGTAGTAGTAGTAGTAGAATAAGTATTTGTAGTAGTAGTTGAGTAGTAGTCGTAGTGGAATAGTAGTAAGATGTAGTAGTAGTTGTATTGGTAGTGGTAGTAGTATTAGTAGTAGAAGTAGTACTACTCTCTCTCTCTTTCTCTCTTTCTCTCCCCTTCTCTCTCTCCGTCTTCTCTCTCTCTCTCTCTTTAAAGTACACAACACTTTAATACGTTTAAAAAAAGGTTGTTTTCTAACTTGATTCAACAATGTGTTCTAGGAATGGCCTCTGCTAAATCTTCCTGGTCTAAGGAGAACTTTTCCTGTTCCGTCTGTCTGGATGTGTTCAAGAGTCTAGTTTCCACACCATGTGGACACAACTTCTGTAAAGTCTGTATCACCACGTTCTGGGAGGACAAGGTCCAGTTCAAATGTCCTCTTTGCAACGAGCTGTTCCGCACAAGACCTGATCTACGGGTCAATACCCTCTTATCGGAGATGGTGGACGAGTTTAGACGGTCCGTACCGGTCAAAGAGCAGCCTTGTGTTGAACCAGGAGAAGAGGGGGACCACAGGTCCCATCCTGTTGTACGTCTGAAGGAGGAATATGAGCTGAAGATGGCCCAGCTGGGGAAGATAGACTCACACGCAGGGACCTTGAGGAGATTCCTGGATCAGCTGAAGGAGACACTGGACATGGAGATGAAGAAACTGCCTGACCTGAAACCAGCTGTAAAGAAGTGCATGGAGATGGAGAAGATGCCTGTCCTGAGGTCGACTCTAAAGAAGTGTAAGTGTCTGTTTAGTTTGAGTCATCACAACAACACACTAACTCCTCAGATTGAAAGTCCATCCACACAGCAGGAGGTGACGTCCTACTGGGAATCAACATGATGGTGGACATCATGTATCTTATCAATATATTAATATATTGATGAGATACATGATGGTTGGTATCTTTTACATAATGCATAACCATCACAATGAATCCTTCTTCTGTAAAATACAACATATATTATTACTGTAACAATATTTTTTATTAATGATGAGTATTATGAGTGTTATTATTATTAGACAATCATAATCAGGATGCTGTTAATCATACTTGTATGTGTATTTTATATTCAGAACATGATGTAAAATATATCTAATAATATATGTGAATAAGTATATTTTATATAATAATATATATCACTATATAATAATGTTTATATTAATAAATAAAATATATAAATATTAATATATTATAATAAATCGATAACGTTATATTTATATATATATTCTATAATAACATATAATTTCATCATACTTTAGGTCGTAGGAAACTAGGCAACCTCTCCTATCAAAGTCACAATTGTAGTTATCCAAGGTTAATGTTGGCAACTGCTAGCGTTTAATGATGTCCTATCTATAAATCAAGAGAGTACTTTCCAATCAAGTACTTTTTCTTCCTCAGTGGTTATTCACGGCTCCACCCATTTCTAAAGGGTTTATTGAACTGACTCCAAACGGCTCATATCTTGATGACCTCATCAGGAGTATTTCTGTGTAGACTCATCATGTCTTTGGTTCTCTCTCCCATCAGATGAGTGTGAACTCACACTGGACCCAAACACAGCCTGGAGAGGACTCTCTCTGTCTGAGGACAACAGGAAGGTGACGAGGGTTAGAAAGGAGGAGTCGTATCCTGATCACCTAGAGAGATTTGACTACTATCACCAGGTGTTGTGTAGAGAGGGTCTGACTGACCGCAGTTACTGGGAGGTGGAGATGGAGATGGAAGGAGGAGGTGTTTCTATAGGAGTGACATACAGAGGAATCACTAGGAGAGGAGAGGGTGATGACAGCAGGCTTGGATTAAACAACAAGTCCTGGAGTCTTCTTTGTTCTGATGATCGTTACTCTGTCTGGTACAACGGTAGTGAAACAGCCATAGATCTCCCCCCCACTAACAGAGTAGGAGTGTATGTGGACCGGCCTGCTGGCTCTCTCTCCTTCTACAGAGTGTCCCCAGATGGAGGAGGGTCCTCAGACACACTGACACTCATCCACACCTTCCAGTCCACATTCACCCAGGAGGACCTCCTCCCTGCGTTTGGGTTATGGGGGGGTTTTGGTTCCTCAGTGTCTCTGTGTCGCTTGTAGCAACACACATAGAACACACACACACACACACACACACACGCAAATATACACACACAGAGAAATACACAAATGAAAACAAACACACACATACACACACAAACATAGAAACACACACACACACACTTATACAAATACAAAAATATATAGAAATAAAAACACACATATACACACACACACATTTTTATAGATAAACACACACACACATATAGACACATCGCTATTTGTCATTCTATAGTCATGTTAATTTAATAAAGATATGTTCTCCTGTACCTGCTCCTCAATGACCTGACCTCTACCTACTCCTCAATGACCTCTGACCCCTACCTGCTCCTCAATGACCTCTGACCCCTACCTGCTCCTTAATGACCTCTGACCCCTACCTGCTTCTTAATGACCCCTAACCCCTACCTGCTCCTCAATGACCTCTGACCCCTACCTGCTCCTTAATGACCTCTGACCCCTACCTGCTCCTCAATTAACTCTGACCCCTACCTGCTTCTTAATGACTTCTGACCCCTACCTTCTCCTCAATGACCTGACCCCTACCTGCTCCTTAATGACCTCTGACCCCTACCTGCTCCTTAATGACCTCTGACCCCTACCTGCTTCTTAATGACCCCTAACCCCTACCTGCTCGTCAATGACCTCTGACCCCTACCTGCTCCTTAATGACCTCTGACCCCTACCTGCTCCTTAATGACCTCTGACCCCTACCTGCTCTTTAATGACCCCTAACCTCTACCTGCTCCTTAATGACCTGTTATCCCTACCTGCTCATTTTTGACCTCTGACCTCTACCTGCTCCTTAATGACCTCTGACCCCTACCTGCTCCTTAATGAGCCCTAACCCCTACCTGCTCCTTAATGACCTCTGACCCCTACCTGCTCCTTAATGACCTCTGACCCCTACCTGCTTCTTAATGACTTCTGACCCCTACCCGCTCCTCAATGACCTCTGACCCCTACCTGCTCCTTAATGAGCCCTACCTGCTCCTTAATGAACCCTGACCCCTACCTGCTCCTCAATGACCCCTAACCCCTACCTGCTCCTCAATGACCTCTAACCCCTATCTGCTCCTTAATGAGCCCTAACCCCTATCTGCTCCTCAATGAGCCCTAACCCCTACCTGCTCCTCAATGACCCCTAACCCCTACCTGCTCCTTAATGACCTGTAATCCCTAACTGCTCATTTTTGACCTCTGACCTCTACCTGCTCCTTAATGACCTCTGACCCCTACCTGCTCCTTAATGAGCCCTAACCCCTACCTGCTCCTTAATGAGCCCTAACCCCTACCTGCTCCTCAATGACCCCTAACCCCTACCTGCTCCTTAATGACCTCTGACCCCTACCTGCTCCTTAATGACCCCTTACCCCTACCTGCTCCTTGATGACCTCTGACCACTACCTGCTCCTTAATGAACTATAATCCCTACCTGCTCCTTAATGACCTCTGACCCCTACCTGCTCCTTAATGAACTGTAATCCCTACCTGCTCCTTAATGACCTCTGACCCCTACCTGCTCCTCAATGACCTCTGACCCCTACCTGCTCCTTAATGACCCCTTGCCCCTATCTGCTCCTTAATGACCTCTAACCCCTACCTGCTCCTTAATGACATCTGACCCCTACCTGCTCCTTAATGACCCCTAACCCCTACCTGCTCCTCAATGACCTCTAACCCCTATCTGCTCCTTAATGAGCCCTAACCCCTACCTGCTCCTCAATGAGCCCTAACCTTTACCTGCTCCTCAATGACCCCTAACCCCTACCTGCTCCTCAATGACCCCTAACCCCTACCTGCTCCTTAATGAGCCCTAACCCCTACCTGCTCCTCAATGACCCCTAACCCCTACCTGCTCCTTAATGACCTCTGACCCCTACCTGCTCCTTAATGACCCCTTACCCCTACCTGCTCCTTGATGACCTCTGACCACTACCTGCTCCTTAATGAACTGTAATCCCTACCTGCTCCTTAATGACCTCTGACCCCTACCTGCTCCTCAATGACCTCTGACCCCTACCTGCTCCTTAATGACCCCTTGCCCCTATCTGCTCCTTAATGACCTCTAACCCCTACCTGCTCCTTAATGACATCTGACCCCTACCTGCTCCTTAATGACCTCTGACCCCTACCTGCTCCTTAATGACCTGTAACCCCTACTTGCTTCTTAATGACCCCTTACCCCTACCTGCTCCTTAATGACCTCTGATCCCTACCTGCTCCTTAATGACCCCTTACCCCTACCTGCTCCTTAATGACCTCTGACCCCTACCTGCTCCTTAATGACCCCTACCTGCTCCTTAATGACCCCTAACCCCTACCTGCTCCTGAATGACTACTCACCCCTACCTGCTCCTTAATGACCTCTTACCCCTACCTGCTCCTTAATGACCCCTAACCCTACCTGCTCCTTAATGACCCCTAACCCCTACCTGCTCCTCAATTAACTCTGACCCCTACCTGCTTCTTAATGACTTCTGACCCCTACCTTCTCCTCAATGACCTGACCCCTACCTGCTCCTTAATGACCTCTGACCCCTACCTGCTCCTTAATGACCTCTGACCCCTACCTGCTTCTTAATGACCCCTAACCCCTACCTGCTCGTCAATGACCTCTGACCCCTACCTGCTCCTTAATGACCTCTGACCCCTACCTGCTCCTTAATGACCTCTGACCCCTACCTGCTCTTTAATGACCCCTAACCTCTACCTGCTCCTTAATGACCTGTTATCCCTACCTGCTCATTTTTGACCTCTGACCTCTACCTGCTCCTTAATGACCTCTGACCCCTACCTGCTCCTTAATGAGCCCTAACCCCTACCTGATCCTTAATGACCTCTGACCCCTACCTGCTCCTTAATGACCTCTGACCCCTACCTGCTTCTTAATGACTTCTGACCCCTACCCGCTCCTCAATGACCTCTGACCCCTACCTGCTCCTTAATGAGCCCTACCTGCTCCTTAATGAACCCTGACCACTACCTGCTCCTCAATGACCCCTAACCCCTACCTGCTCCTCAATGACCTCTAACCCCTATCTGCTCCTTAATGAGCCCTAACCCCTACCTGCTCCTCAATGAGCCCTAACCCCTACCTGCTCCTCAATGACCCCTAACCCCTACCTGCTCCTTAATGACCTGTAATCCCTAACTGCTCATTTTTTACCTCTGACCTCTACCTGCTCCTTAATGACCTCTGACCCCTACCTGCTCCTTAATGAGCCCTAACCCCTACCTGCTCCTTAATGAGCCCTAACCCCTACCTGCTCCTCAATGACCCCTAACCCCTACCTGCTCCTTAATGACCTCTGACCCCTACCTGCTCCTTAATGACCCCTTACCCCTACCTGCTCCTTGATGACCTCTGACCACTACCTGCTCCTTAATGAACTATAATCCCTACCTGCTCCTTAATGACCTCTGACCCCTACCTGCTCCTTAATGAACTGTAATCCCTACCTGCTCCTTAATGACCTCTGACCCCTACCTGCTCCTCAATGACCTCTGACCCCTACCTGCTCCTTAATGACCCCTTGCCCCTATCTGCTCCTTAATGACCTCTAACCCCTACCTGCTCCTTAATGACATCTGACCCCTACCTGCTCCTTAATGACCTCTGACCCCTACCTGCTCCTTAATGACCTGTAACCCCTACCTGCTTCTTAATGACCCCTTACCCCTACCTGCTCCTTAATGACCTCTGATCCCTACCTGCTCCTTAATGACCCCTTACCCCTACCTGCTCCTTAATGACCTCTGACCCCTACCTGCTCCTTAATGACCCCTACCTGCTTCTTAATGACCCCTAACCCCTACCTGCTCCTGAATGACTACTCACCCCTACCTGCTCCTTAATGACCTCTTACCCCTACCTGCTCCTTAATGACCCCTAACCCTACCTGCTCCTTAATGACCCCTAACCCCTACCTTCTCCTTAATGACCTGACCCCTACCTGCTCCTTAATGACCTCTGACCCCTACCTGCTCCTTAATGACCCCTAACCCTACCTGCTCCTTAATGACCCCTAACCCCTACCTTCTCCTTAATGACCTGACCCCTACCTGCTCCTTAATGACCTCTGACCCCTACCTGCTCCTTAATGACCTCTGACCCCTACCTGCTCCTTTATGACCCCTAACCTCTACCTTCTCCTTAATGACCACTACCCCTACCTACTTCTTCATTCAAGGTTCAAGATTCAAGATTTTTACTTGCCATATGCAACAAGTAGAATTGAATGCTTACTCCCCATTCCCTCCTGCAGTTTGAGTTTATACTACAATTTAACACTATATACTATACTATGTACTATACTTACACTGTACTGTAACAAAACTGTACACAATTAAAATGGAAATAAAAATGACTATAAAGTTACTGATGGAGTGTGTGTTGAATTCTGCAAAAAAGCATTTAAAAAGCATTTTAAAGTGCCAGTAGTGCAGCAGCATCATGAATTCTGTGCAGAACAGTGCAGTAACTGTAATGAGTCCAGCAAAGTATGACAGTGTAATGTTAATGACAATGTTATGATAGTGGCAGCACTCCTAGCAGTTCAGTAGGTCACTGCCTGTGGATCAAACTATCCTTGAACCTGGTAGTCGTTGTACGGATGCTGCGGAACCGACGACCGGACGGTAGGGGGAGAAGAGATGGAGCCCAGGGTGGTTGGGAACCTCGCAGGCATAACAGGTATAACAGGCAACTGTAAACACATTCAACCGCCCTCTTTAAGATGAATGCAGTGACAAACTGAATATGCTCTGTGGGGTTAAGTTAACGTTACATTTGGTTATGGATGAGAGAAGTGGGAAAAGCTGTGACTCCTGTAAACGCTTAACGTTAGTAGTGTCCAACTCAACAGCGTACTGACCAGCAGTAGTGTCCTTTATCCTGACTCTGGTGAAGTCAATGATTAGAACCACTTATTGTTAGACAAGTAAAAACTAAATAACGGTACAACTGCATCTGATCGTACGTCTGTTACATTTTAAATAGTTTGTATTTTTCAGTAATACGATAATGACAAGAAGACAGCTAGAGGTGGTAAACGCCTAATAAGATGGCTCCAGAGGGAGAGATTGTTGGTGAGGAATAAACGATGCCCTGTGTGCAACTACAGAATGAAATTAAAACAAACCAACAGGACCAAGGATGTGTCAGGGCAGGGTAGAGGTATAGGACCCGAAAGCAGAGTGACAGAAGCCAGGTAGAACAGGTGTTTAATGATCGGCGCACACGCCGATTAACGCCAGCAAAAGGCAAAAGGTACAGACAGGGCAAATCCAAAAAGGTGGTCAAGGCAAGCAGAGGTCGTCAACAGGATGTCGAGGGTTGAGGCAGAGGTACAAAAAAGGTACAAAACAGGCTAAAACAAGGTCGTTCTCCAGGCGAGGGTCAAAGCACGGAGGATCAATAGACAGAACACAATGAACTTAACTTGATACCAACGTGAGGCTTTCGGAGAAATCAGGGTGATAATCCAGCATTGAGTAACACAACAGACATGGCTTGAATACAGCTTGGTCAATGAGGAGCGCTTGACAACAGGTGAGTTCAGTGAGAAACGGCTGACAGGGAAAACACGGAGTGGCATTTCGGAACGGAGTCCGGTGACATCGCGGATCCAGGAAGCCCGCGGAAATCCAGGACTGAGATACAGGTACTGAAAATGAACCTATTATACTGACTACATGTACTGAGAATATACCTATTATACTGAGTAAAGGTACTGACAATGTACCTATTATACATCATGTACTGATTACTTCCTGTACTGACTACAGACTACAGTATCTTAGTCTTCTTCCTGCTGTAATAAAGTGATATATGATGATATATTAGTGATATATATTGATGATACATCACAGATCAGAGTTGACTACAGTATCTCTGACTCGGTATCAAAGCATGATGAACCAGTTGGTCCAGTTCCCCTCCCTGTTCAGTTCCTTTCAGACTAACCTCTTCTAGGCTGTTGTTCCATGACTTCACTTCACAAGTGTACACACATTGTAACATGATGTCACCACTGTATGAACCTGCCTACATGTTGGAGATGCCGGGGATTGAACCCGGGGCCTCATCCATGAGAAGCATGTGCTCTACCTCTGAGCTACATCCCCTTTCACCGTAGATGGCTTCTTATCTCTATAAGCACAACTTATCAAACACTATCAAATTGGAGATATTGTTGCATTTTGTGATTTTCTTTGGATATGATGATGAATCCAGTGAACTGATCACATCTTGGAGATGAGCATAAGTCAACAATCTTAGGTTCAAAGAATAGGATGTAGTCTAACCAATCCTTGTCGGCAGGTTTCTCACGTGCGCGGGGAAAGACCCCAATGGATTTCTAGTCCATCCCTCCTTTTTTTTTTTATATTTTCTTATCAAAAATAATATCCCATATATATTTACAACAGAAACACTTAACCCACAACAACCCCCCAGCCCCCTCTCTCACGCACGTCCATGGGGCTATTTAGACACAGGGGAAAGGGAGAAGGAGAGACAACACAGAGAACTAACACAACTCACAACACACAGTACAGTACATTACATTACGCTCATTTAGCAGACGCTTTTATCCAAAGCCACTTACAGTAGTGTGCTTCAACAAAGGAAGGTAAGAGAACAACTCGTCACCAGAAGTCAAAAGTGCATTTAATTTCTAACAAGTCTCCAATAACTGAACCAGAGCTCAGGTAGAAGGACCATAATTCAGGGAAAAGGGAAAAAGTACAATAAGTTGGCAAACAATATGCAACAATATCTAGAACAATATATACCTATCTATAATATGTAATCTACTTTTGACTGACTGAATTGACGCTACGAGGAAGGATCCGGGAAGTGTGTCCTGAAGAGATGGGTTTTCAGCCTGCGGTGGAAGACGGGGAGTGACTCTGCAGTCGTGACCTCCGTGGCTCCGAGCTTCCCTCCCTCCTGGATATACACCACAAGTGGTGCGTGGCCAAGGCCAAACGCATCATAACAGACAAGACCACCCAGCCCCCAACTGTACTCACTGTTACCGTCAGGCAGGCCGTACCGCAGTATCAAGTGCTGTAGAAATAGACTCAGAGACAGCTTCCACAGTCAGGCCATCAGGCTGCTGAACAAGGGCCTATAGCATATAGCAATGTATATTTTATTACATTGATTTATATATATATATTGCTCTTTTTTGTGCTAATATATTGCATTTCATATATGCACTTTTATATTTTTATATATTTAACTTTATACAGTTTGTACTTTTTACTTGTTTTTTTATTCTATTATTTTTATTTTTATAACTGCTGTCTGTCGTCATTTTTCTATTTGTGTCTTTATTTACCTCAGAAATATCTCTCCAGTGAGGAGGAGATGGGGCTGGTGGCAGATCACCCTGCCCTACGACCACGTCTTATCCAGGAAAACCTCTGGAATCACATGGGCTATCATGAAAAAGGAAGAACAACCATTGACCAATACGATACCATCCACTTTCCCTTAGGGTCATTGTTCTCATTGGCTCAGTGTCGCTGCATTTAACTAATGTCATTCTATATGTGACATACAGAGTAAATTGACATGTGACCCAGTCACCCACACACTGATAGTATTCATATCTACATACATTCAAGTGCCGTTTGTAGAAAGCAGCACATAAGCCTGGGTCACAACCCAGTGATAAGTCATTAGTCACCTTACCTGAGCTGATGTGTTGGGTCCACTAGAGGAACTGTCCTCAGTGGTTGATGTGTTGGGTCCTCTAGAGGAACTGTCCTCAGTGGTTGATGTGTTGGGTCCACTAGAGGAACTGTCCTCAGTGGTTGATGTGTTGGGTCCACTAGAGGAACTGTCCTCAGTGGTTGATGTGTTGGGTCCACTAGAGGAACTGTCCTCAGTGGTTGATGTGTTGGGTCCACTAGAGGAACTGTCCTCAGTGGTTGATGTGTTGGGTCCTCTAGAGGAACTGTCCTCAGTGGTTGATGTGTTGGGTCCACTAGAGGAACTGTCCTCAGTGGTTGATGTGTTGGGTCCTCTAGAGGAACTGTCCTCAGTGGTTGATGTGTTAGTGTCCACTAGAGGAACTGTCCTCAGTGGTTGATGTGTTGGGTCCACTAGAGGAACTGTCCTCAGTGGTTGATGTGTTGGGTCCACTAGAGGAACTGTCCTCAGTGGTTGATGTGTTGGGTCCACTAGAGGAACTGTCCTCAGTGGTTGATGTGTTGGGTCCACTAGAGGAACTGTCCTCAGTGGTTGATGTGTTAGTGTCCTCTAGAGGAACTGTCCTCAGTGGACCACCTCATATGCAAACCGTAAAAATAAGTACATATAAACGTAGTGTTAAAACGCAGATATTTTTTTAGAGTTAATTAAAGACAATCAAAAGTAAATTGAAGCCTATGTGATACTTTTGTTGCACGTGTGACCGGTGTCTGTCTGCGTTGTGTCTGTTTCTCAAAGAGGACGGCGGACAACTTCTTTTTTTCTTTTGGTCCTTGACCATATATTAAAATCTGCATCCACTCATAGAACACAACAGCTGCATCAGTGAACATGAACTGCAGCTTCAGCTCTTTCAACATCCGATTGTATCCGTGTACAATAAGGAAATAATAAATAAAATAACAGATTTTGTGCAATTATAGGCTAATTAAACTCAAAACAACGCACACGCACAGCAAGTCCAAGCTAACCTTATCACTCAGCTAATGAGATGGATGATGTTGCTTCGCAGACGTCAACATCTGGATGTCAGGTTCCAGCGATGACAGCTTCAATCTGAGATCTGGTTCAATGTTAAGTCTGTTCCGATATTTTGTCTTCAACGAGACCAGTGATGAAAATCCCGACTCACAGAGGTAAGTGGTAGGAAAGGGCATAAGAAACATCAAGGCCTTGTCGGACAGCTCTGGGTATTCTGAAGCAGCTTTTAGCCAAAAGGCAGGCAGGCATCTCTGAGAAAAATCCACTTTTAAAGCACTGTCACAGGACAGTTCAACAAGGCTGTCTTGCTCTCTGGACGTAAGGTTTGCGAGGATGTCATCGTCCAGGGTCGCAAATGGATTTCTGATCCAGTTCGCAGTTGTGTCAGGGATAGGGAAGTACATCCGTAGCTGTGTTTTCAAACTGTGCAAGTGCTCCCTGACATAATTTTTCACATTATTTGGAAGCTGCATTTCCGCGGTGTCCAAAAAATCGGATAGGTTTGCAAACGAGTCATAGTTTGACTGCACACACAGGCTGTTTTCGTAATTTTTACAACAAATACACACTTGCAACTGATAACACTGGCAATGATTTTATATGTATTACTATTCAAATATATTCGATGGAGCAAGTCACATATGAGGTGGTCTCCGAAAATCCTTGATAGTAAAAAGTGGATTTTATTCAGCTTTTTTCCACGGACCACCTGCAGTACCTCCACAGTTTGAGAACCGCTGCACTAGAGGAACTGTCCTCAGTGGTTGATGTGTTGGGTCCACTAGAGGAACTGTCCTCAGTGGTTGATGTGTTGGGTCCACTAGAGGAACTGTCCTCAGTGGTTGATGTGTTGGGTCCACTACAGGAACTGTCCTCAGTGGTTGATGTGTTGGGTCCACTAGAGGAACTGTCCTCAGTGGTTGATGTGTTGGGTCCTCTAGAGGAACTGTCCTCAGTGGTTGATGTGTTGGGTCCACTAGAGGAACTGTCCTCAGTGGTTGATGTGTTGGGTCCACTAGAGGAACTGTCTTCAGTGGTTGATGTGTGGGGTCCACTAGAGGAACTGTCCTCAGTGGTTGATGTGTTGGGTCCACTAGAGGAACTGTTCTCAGTGGTTGATGTGTGGGGTCCACTAGAGGAACTGTCCTCAGTGGTTGATGTGTTGGGTCCACTAGAGGAACTGTCCTCAGTGGTTGATGTGTGGGGTCCACTAGAGCAACTGTCCTCAGTGGTTGATGTGTTGGGTCCACTAGAGGAACTGTCCTCAGTGGTTGATGTGTGGGGTCCACTAGAGCAGGGGTTCCCAACCTTTTTCACCCAGAGCCCCCCCAAATGACTCCTTGCGCCCCCCCCCCCCCCCCCGGAATTTGTGCACCCCCCCCCCCCAAACTTTGAACAGCGTTAATTTGAGTTTCAAAGTCTCAAAAATGCTACAACTACTGTCACAAACTGGATGAATGTAAAGTATTTCGTTAAAGGAGGATGAAAGCGTAATTAAGGAGCACTATTGGAGTCACTTTGATGGGTATTGGACTCGGGATTATTTCATTTGGATGCCCGCTGTATGAATAAATTAAAGGACGGCGCAAGTGGAAACAATTCGCAAAGAGATTAAACTGTTTAAAACACATACTCAAAGTAAGCCGGATTTTGCCGATGTGGATTCAAAAATCGTAAATAATCTACAAAATGGAGGATACCGATTTGATCGGAGCAACTGTGACAAATAATCCAACTGAAACCGACACCTTACGTGCAGAAGAAACATTTCTATTAAAGAAAAAATGATAAATTTCTGTCTTTTTATGCCTTTATTAGCTACTAACTTGCAATTGTATGCATCATATTTATTTAAAATTTTCGAAGAACAGGACACTTCAAAATAATAGACTATGCCTAATAAAAAGAATCCACTGCAGTAAAAATGTCCTCACCCCGGGTGGTAGTGGTAAGGTTGACTGACATAAGAATGTCCTGCTTCAAATCTTCCCCATCGATATATTGCACATAAACGATGAGCACAGCCTCGTCTGCTACAGTTGTAGTTTCATCAAGTTGTATGGCAAATGGCCCCTTTCCAAGCTTTTCGAGCAGCTGCAGCTCGCAGTTACTTGCCATCTTGTCAATTCTGTCTTTCACCGTATTGTTTGACAGTGGTACAGTTTTTAGCTTCTCCGCCACCTGCGGGCCGCACAGTTTCTCAACCATTTTAATGCAAGCTGGCTTAATGAGCTGCTCGCCAATGTTGTACGGTTTCTTTGCCTTTGCTATTAAAAGTGCACATTCAAAAGAGGCCTCGGTGGCCTTCTGTACATCGCTGCCAGCCCTAACAAACTGTTGTTTCTTTATGAAAAAGTCCCGATCACGCCCGACCGTTTCTGGGTGCATGGTCTGTTGGTGTCTCTTCATTTTGCAGGGTTTCATGCTGTCGTTGGCTAGCTTCTCTCTGCATATCACACACTCTGGGCGGGTTTTGTCCGTTCCCTCCATGAAACCTAAGTTAAGATAGCTCTCTAGGTAGGTCCTCATTTTCTTTTTGATTGCAGATGAGCTGTCATCTCCTTTACGTTTTTCAGACATTTTTAGACAAAATAATCACCTTATGAAGTTGGTCGCTAGCTAGCAAGCACAGCAAACTGTTACTACTACAGAAGCTGACACAGTAACGTCAATGTTGGCGCGAATCGGAGGAGTATCAGATTAATTTGTAGAATTTTTATTAAAATTAATTAATCAATAAATTTCTATATTTTATTGTAATGTAGAGACAAGGCTTTTAGCGACACATGTATTGCGTTACAATTATATGTAAACAACTTTAAAAAAAAAAATAAAAAAATTATTGAAATATGATATTAGGCCTCAAATCATCTGAGGCCTGGCGCCCCCCCTGCGATCTTTGGCGCCCCCCCAAGGGGGCGCGCCCCCCAGGTTGGGAACCACTGCACTAGAGGAACTGTCCTCAGTGGTTGATGTGTTGGGTCCACTAGAGGAACTGTCCTCAGTGGTTGATGTGTTGGGTCCACTAGAGGAACTGTCCTCAGTGGTTGATGTGTTGGGTCCACTAGAGGAACTGTCCTCAGTGGTTGATGTGTTGGGTCCACTAGAGGAACTGTCCTCAGTGGTTGATGTGTTGGGTCCACTAGAGGAACTGTCCTCAGTGGTTGATGTGTTGGGTCCACTAGAGGAACTGTCCTCAGTGGTTGATGTGTTGGGTCCTCTAGAGGAACTGTCCTCAGTGGTTTCACTCCTGTCTGGACTGACAGGACTGTGAGAGACATCATCAAAACTGGTTTCATGGGAATTTGTGAGATTTATGAGAAAATAAATATCCTAGGATTATTAAATTGCCTCTGTACAAAATCTCTAGGTCTCTAAGCATGCAACACAAAAATACAAATTGAGACTATTAACACTAAAACACCTCATTTCATAGCATATGCAAATCAATAACTTTCCCTGTAGAATTTCACTGACAGATGATGGTGCAGTGGTCAGTGTACCTGAGATGTGTTGGATGTGTGTTGGACTGTCAGTCATCTTTTTTCCCGAAGAAGTCATATTCACGCATTTGTAAATTGAATCGAGGAGTCAATGGACAGGCTATATATAGATATATATATATATACATATATATATCTACATATATATATATATATATATATATATAGTTCTATATATATGTATATATATATGTATATATATATATATATATATATATATATATATGTAGATATATATATATATATATAACTATATATATATATATATATCTATATAGAGCTATATAAACACCTGTTGTACCTGGCTTCTGTCAGTCTGCTTTCGGGTCCTATACCTCTACCCTGCCCTGAAACATCCTTGGTCGTGTTGGTTTGTTTGAATTTCATTCTCTTGTTGCACACAGGGCATCGTTTTTTCCTCACCAACAATCTCTCCCTCTGGAGCCATCTTATTAGGCGTTTACCACCTCTAGCTGTCTTCTTGTCAATATCGTATTACTGAAACATACAAACAATTTAAAATGTAACAGACGTACGATCAGATGCAGTTGTACCGTTATTTAGTTTTTACTTTTCTAACAATAAGTCGTTCTAATCATTGACTTTAGATTAGTCTTCACCAGAGTCAGGATAAAGGACACTACTGCTGGTCAGTACGCTGTTGAGTTGGACACTACTAACGTTAAGCGTTTACAGGAGTCACAGCTTTTCCCACTTCTCTCATCCATAACCAAATGTAACGTTAACTTAACCCCACAGAGCATATTCAGTTTGTCACTGGATTCATCTTAAAGAGGGCGGTTGAATGTGTTTACAGTTGCCTGTTATACCTGTTATGCCTGCGAGGTTCCCAACCACCCTGGGCTCCATCTCTTCTCCCCCTACCGTCCGGTCGTCGGTTCCGCAGCACACAGACACACAGACACACACACACACAGACACACACACACACAGATAGACAGACACGCACACGTACACACACGCACACACACACAGATATACCTACACAGATACAGGCGCACACACGCATGCACGCACACACACACACACACACACACACACACACACACACACACACACACACACCACACACACACACCACACACACACACACACACACACACACACACACACACACACACACACACACACGCACACAGATACACCTACACAGATACAGGCGCACACACACACGCATGCACGCACACACACACACACACACACACACACACACACACAGATTGAGATCCTACAAGGGAAGGAGAGGACGCGGAAGGGAATCGTCACTTGACAACTGACCAGCAGGGAGCGCTGGGTTCACCCTGTCCCACTTAGACCAGCTCCTTAAGGGACTTCCTCCTCAATGTCTGCAGGCCCTCGCTGACTAAGCATCCACAATTAACATATACACAGAAATTAAAGGAAAAGAACAAAGAGAAAACAATAATTTCGAATGATTTTTTTTTAAATCGTGCCTAATTGTAAATCTTAAAATAGTAAAACTCAACCTTAATAATGTAATTATTCATATTATGTCATGAACCATAATAACCTTATTAAAATATGAACCATAGACAGAAATCTCTGATGACTACAAGCTCAGACACACACAGTCTCTTTCTATCACTCTGTTTATTGACCTCAGGGTTCTAGTAGAGAATGCAAATGTAGTTCTTCCTATCACCCTTCTGTCCTATTGTCCTGAGGGGTCTTGTCTTGTCCTTATCCTGTTTGACCAACTGTAATGTTTATCTCACAGCGGGGGACAGTGGCTATTGCAGCCTACAGCTGTTGAAGGGGGGTTGGCATACAACTATTGAGCTGGATCAAAGGCTTGGCCGCTCCTGGTTCAACACCTCTGGCTTCCTCTGCCTGCACGAGAGTTCCTCTGTTCCCGTGCTGGAGATGGGGGTGGTGGAGCCAGGTGGTCAAGACTTGCATCATTGGAGTGAAAGACAGTGTCTTAGGGGCAGTCCTAAGAAGGGATAAATACTGAGTGTTGCCAGCATTACGGTGGACTTCCCTATCCTCACCTCATAGGATTCGGGGCTCCCGACAAAGCTTTGTCTGTCTGTTGTCTGTCTGTTGTATGACTGTCTGTCAATTTGTCTGTTTGGCCACTTGTGTACTTGTCTACTTGTATTTGTTCATTGTGTTCTGCTTGCTTGATAAATCTTCAAACTTAATTGAGTTCATGTGTGACAGTTCTTATTGATTGATAATTCACGTAGATATCCACCACACCCCGCTCCTCTCCTCTCACCTCTCTCCCCGCTCCTCTCCTCTCACCTCTCTCCCCGTTCCTCTCCTCTCACCTCTCTCCCCGCTCCTCTCCTCTCACCTCTCTCCCCGCTCCTCTCCTCTCACCTCTCCTCTCACCTCTCTGCCCCCTCCTCTCCTCTCACCTCTCTCCCCGCTCCTCTCTACCCGCTCCTCTCCTCTCACCTCTCACCTCTCTCCCCGCTCCTCTCCTCTCACCTCTCTCCTCTCACCTCTCTCCCCGCTCCTCTCTCCCCGCTCCTCTCCTCTCTCCTCTCACCTCTCTCCCCACTCCTCTCCTCTCTCCTCTCCTCTCATCCTCTCTCCCCGCTCCTCTCCTCTCACCTCTCTCCCCGCTCCTCTCCTCTCACCTCTCTCCCCGCTCCTCTCCTCTCACCTCTCTCCCCGCTCCTCTCCTCTCACCTCTCTCCCCGCTCCTCTCCTCTCACCTCTCTCCTCTCTCCTCTCCTCTCACCTCTCTCCCCGCTCCTCTCCTCTCACCTCTCTCCCCGCTCCTCTCCTCTCACCTCTCTCCTCTCACCTCTCCTCTCACCTCTCTCCTCTGTCCTCTCCTCTCACCTCTCTCCCCGCTCCTCTCCTCTCACCTCTCTCCCCGTTCCTCTCCTCTCACCTCTCTCCTCTCACCTCTCTCCCCGCTCCTCTCCTCTCACCTCTCTCCCCGCTCCTCTCCTCTCACCTCTCTCCCCGCTCCTCTCCTCTCCTCTCTCCTCTCACCTCTCTCCCCCTCCTCTCCTCTCTCCTCTCTCTCTCATCTCTCTCCCCGGTCCTCTCATCTCACCTCTCTCCCCGCTCCTCTCCTCTCACCTCTCTCCTCTCTCCTCTCCTCTCACCTCTCTCCCCGCTCTTCTCCTCTCCCCTCTCTCCCCCTCCTCCTCTCACCTCTCTCCCCGCTCCTCTCCTCTCACCTATCTCCCCGCTCCTCTCTCCTCTCACCTCTCTCCTCTCACCTCTCTCCCCACTCCTCTCCTCTCACCTCTCTTCCCGCTCCTCCTCTCCTCTCACCTCTCTCCCCGCTCCTCTCCTCTCACCTCTCTCCCCGCTCCTCTCCTCTCACCTCTCTCCCCGCTCCTCTCCTCTCACCTCTCCTCTCACCTCTCTCCCCACTCCTCTCCTCTCACCTCTCTCCCCGCTCCTCTCCTCTCCGCTCTCTCCTCTCACCTCTCTCCTCTCACCTCTCTCCCCGCTCCTCTCTCCCCGCTCCTCTCCTCTCTCCTCTCACCTCTCTCCCCACTCCTCTCCTCTCTCCTCTCCTCTCACCTCTCTCCCCGCTCCTCTCATCTCACCTCTCTCCCCGCTCCTCTCCTCTCACCTCTCTCCCCGCTCCTCTCCTCTCACCTCTCTCCCCGCTCCTCTCCTCTCACCTCTCTCCCCGCTCCTCTCCTCTCACCTCTCTCCCCTGCTCCTCTCCTCTCACCTCTCTCCC